>BGPR01009936.1:0-55017 GCA_013235015.1 Araneus ventricosus | reverse complement strand
AACATGAAAGAAACAACAAAGATTAAAAGTTAATATTCGTAAATGCATAGAAACATTTAAAGTCAAAATTTAATGCAACAGGAAAAACTATCACCTCGAATCCAGTGAGAATAATTTAAATAGATGACTAGCAAGAACTCACGAGCTTAGAAAAATAGATGCGAGATTTAAACTGATTGCTCAGACCTTTAAACGTTGTAACGATGTTTCCGATAAGTCCTGATATATTTGCCATTTCCAATTCAAACTCATAAACACTGAAAACTACACTCACATCGGTAATCTTTAAATCAATGGAAACAACTCTTGCGTTTCCAACTAAGATTATATTTAACTTGACTACACATCTCGGCAGAAGATGTAAACAAAAATTAGAAACGAGAATACTGTAAACGAAACTACATTCGAGACTACTATAAACGAAACTAAACAAACGAAGCCAATTTCTCCGTAGTTACCTCCAGCTTAAATACTCTTATCTAGAGCATGCGTTGTAATTGAATGTCCGATAGACAATGCGTATTATCAACTGCTCATTTGCATAAACAATAAACTTGCAGTCTTTCAGACACGAACGATGTGAACTGAAATTAATCAACACGTATCGACTCGCAAACGTAAACATCGCGAAGCGTTTATGCCAAACATGCCACGGCTGGTAAGTAAACAACTTTAGATAAATATTTCTCTTCCTAATTAAAAATAGAGATGGCAAGACTCGGAGCAAGCATATTATTGCTAACACATACCTCCATTACAGAAAACAAGCAATATGTTAATGGAAGTTGCAAAATAACAATAAGCAACTTAAATTGACTTTAAAAAATTCCAGAGTTTACAGTAAATTCTCGATTATCCAGCAATCAAGTATCTGGAAAGCTCAACTAACAGGAAAAATTAGGAAATGAGTTTTTCTAAAAATTTTACATCCATGCGCCAAAATTTAGCACATGCGAGCCGTTCCATTCATGCGAACAATTTATTTCTGGAATGCAACGTCCACTCCACACGTTGGGGAGTAGAGGGGAAAAAAAGCAATATACAGTACTGTGTCCTACACAGACTTGTTTTATGGAGTGGGTGGGTTCAAAAGCAAAAGTGAGAACCTAAAAAAAAAAGTTCACCTTCCCACGAAAAACGAAATCAACAACTAAAAAGGAAAGGCACAGAATCGGTAAAAAAAAAAAAAAAAACATATGGGGTGCTACTCCAGATTGGTAAGTATCTTTCTTTTCCTTTATTTATTTACTCTCCGAATAACAGCAAATGTTTATTCCGATTACGCAATATCATGTGCGGAGAATTGGAGGAGTGCGTATTGTGCAATAACCATTGCAATTTTTTAAAAGATAATTAGTTTTGATATTCAATATGGGATTTGTTTATGATCACTTAAAAGAGTTTTATTGTGCTTGCTGAATAGAATATTTTTCAGTTTCGTCGGCTATTTTTATATTTTTAAAATCTATATATTTATGGTTAAAATTCAGCTACAGATTATACTTTTTTTTATATCATCAATGTTAAATTAAAATCTTCATAATATGCTTTGTAAATACAATCTTATGGAAGATACAGAAGTATTCTTAAAAATTATATTTAATGCGCATTTCAAAATGACAGAAACAAATTATTTGGCCGAAAAAATCTAAAAAAAGGCGTTAAAGTACTTTCTGTCCATCTCTACTGAACAGAAGATAGAAAAAAATCTTATACAGAACTTTATTTTGAATTGGCATATAATTCTAATACTATATATGTAAAAACTAAAAAATTCTAGCATAAATTGAAAAAAAAATCCATACAGAATTCTCATACTTTGAAGTGAGTTTCCTTTTTATTATCAGTATATTTTGGAGTATAGAGGAAATGCAATAAGTTCTGTCTTAAATATACATGTATAGCATGAGCATATTCAAGAAGTTTCACTGGCAATGTGTAAAACAATTCGTGTGCAGGAGGACTGCTTGGGTTTTGAATGAACTGAAAAAGAAACAAGAATAATAGGCACCTTACAAAACATAATTCATAATAAAGATATTTAATATTATTTTAAGACAATATAATATTTTACAAGACAAATATTTTAAAACATGCAATAAAATAGTGTAATTTCCACTTTAAGCTGACTGCTACACAGATTAACTCCTTCTGGACGAGCACCACATATGGGCATTTACTCTACTCTCCTCAGGGCCGAGCGCCGCATCCTTGCGTTACGGCGAAATTGACTCTGTGGGCCGAGTGCCGCATATATGCGTTGGGCTTTTGGAACAAATGTTTTCTATCAGATGGCGTTACTATTCCATGTTTCTTTCAAAAGATTGGTCCCGTACATTAATATTTCTTTCTCCGAGGTCAGATTGTAGTCGATCACGTGTTTGTGAATCATTGGATTAGAATTATTGGATTTTTGGGAGTATAAACAGAAACTCGTGCTAGCAAGTGTTAAGAGACGCACATGTTAAAGAGCTCTTTAACTCATTTTGGATTGCTTGCTTATAATTTCTCGTCTCGCTTGGGTTGGGATTTTATGGAAGATATTCGGTCAAGGGTTTAAAGCCTCTCAGTTTTATTTCTGAAGTTATAAGTAAAAAAAATGTGTTATCTTTCCGAGGAGGGAATATACATATTTTTAAATGACCCTTCTATGGATTTTTACGATTATAATGACAAACAATAAATTATTAGAGTTCTTCAGATAGTTCTTAATATTCAGATTTTCAATTAGAAGAGGATAGTACTAATATATCGGTTCCAATTCCGTCATATCAGTGGAGTACTAAAATAGACGATTTTTTATAAGACTTTGCAGTGTTAATTATTAAAGAATTATTCTTGAAGAATTTTATAATATTAAATGTAAATATTTATTTTTCCCTACGTTTTCATATTTTGCATCAATAATCTAATGTTAATTTAGGTACTTTCAATTATAGTGAAATACACTATATTTTTATTTTTTATTATTAAAAATCAAGTATTTTAATTAAACTTTTTTATTATGAATATAATATATCTTTTTCCACATATTTAAAAATGGTTTCATTTCTATGCAAAAGGCACTTTTTATGCATTATTATGTAACACGCTTTTTTTACGAAATTTAATGCATGTTAGGCTAAGAGGGGGAAAATGCTTCGGCCGGTGGGCACCGTCGGCACTTGCCTGCTTCCGTCCTGTGGGCACGCTTCCTTCAGCAGGCGTCCATCCCGAAGTGGTTAAAGAAATTTTGCACACATATAGAAAAAAGAAATATCATATAGAAAAAAAAAATACCTGAACATCTTCAGGAGTAAGCATGCATGAAGGATTACGACAAAACATCATATTAATTTGATCCAATACACCTTCATTCAATCGATTCTGAAGTACCTGCACCAGATCCTTCCTGATGTCAGTGCCTAAAAAGATACAAAATGCATAGAATTTCAAAGGGCCACAAGGCTTACTTTTTTACAAAAGCTGTCATTCATATTTCTAATATTTATATAAAGTAAGTGAAAATATTATAAACTTACGAAAATAAAATTCCTCTTTTTACGGGAATGTGGTCCGACTTACCTACTTCTCCAATTCCATGCACATACATGGCAACACATTTCTGATGTCTCCTTGAAGCAGATGTTGTAGAAATAGAATCCTGCCGGTAGCTATCAGAGGCGCCAGAATTTACACGAGGACGGAAATCCTACAATAAACAATTTGGAAACTATGTATATCTTAGAACTAACAGTTGTCATATAAAAAATTATTCAATGCACAAGAATACTTACATTTTCTAAGTCTATTTCTGATAGGGTACCTTTTGTAGGCAAACTCTGCATTGAACTGTAACGATCTAATGATAATAAACATTAAACACACAAATTAGAAGAGAAAGCTCCTTTCACTTACAAGAAGTTAAACATTTTTTTAAAAAAATAACTGAAATATCTGTAATGGAGACTGATCCAAATGAAGAAGGAAGACAATACTTTAATGAGAGGAAACTTATGAAAACTTTAAGCTCTTGACTGTGAAATTTTTAAAGAGCTGCATCAGTCATCACCCAAAGCAAAAATCCAACACCAGCTTTTTCTTTTGTATCATGCACCTAGTTATAAAGCAAAAATAAAAATCCTTTCAATTAACATTTGTTCCATTTCCCCCTTTAAATTTCAACAATATTTAAGTTTGTTTAAATTAAATTATTTACTTTCTTAATTTGAATTACACCTAATAAATTTTTTCCATAGAAAGTCAACTTCATGGGAAATGATTTTGCCTTGCAGACAATGTATTAATGATGCCCCACATTTGGCAAGGGTTTACAATGTAGCTCTCTATCTCTCTCTCTCTCATTTTTTCTCACTTTCAATTTTTATTTTGAACAAAAACATTAGATATAAAATGCTAAATTTAAGAAAATCAATTTTAAAAAATCAATATTTGATCTAACAGTAATAAAAGAAATTTCATATATCAAATGACAAAAATTAAGAAAACCAGTATGATTTAGACACAGTAGGTTTTATATTTAAGATGAATCCTTCTGCTGATTTAATAAAGATAAAATTTTACAAACTTACCAACAAGAGACATATCATCTCCATTCCTTTGATGATCGACATCACAGTATTCCTCAAATAATCTGAAACATTTTTTTAATTCAATAAAAACTAACATAATGTAATGACAACATTATAATTGATGAAATATAAATTACATTTAAAAATTACTAATTTTTTTATAGATTTACAATGCATTCAACATGAGCTTAACTCATAACTCTATGACAAATTAAATCATCATACTACCATTCCGCAAGAAAAAAAATGACCTATAAAATTGCTGCAATACATAAATCTTCTATCAATATACATCTGCAATCATTAAATGTTGCATTAAAAAGAAAGTAAAAAAAAAATGCTGACTTAGTATTCCATTTTCTCACAATAAATTTAAAAGCCCATCATAACTTCCCTATTGCAATATTCGAACAAAATCCCAAATGCCTTCTATTTTTTAAATTTTTCTTTTTCCATTTTCTTTTCTTTAATGTAGAAAGTCGAATTCAATTATTCTCTTCCTGAAACTTAAAAGAAATATTTAAAAAATGTTTAATGATGCAACATTTATTATGCTAAAATTATGTCATGCCACTTGGAACACAAAAAAACAGGCTTTTAAATCCATGCCATTTTTTCCAATTGCCTTCACTAATGGCTAAAAAATTAATATAATTATCGAAATCCATAAAATTGAGAAAATTTCCGTAATTCGTTTCCACTAACAGATATTGATTTCAAAATTTTATATGATAACTAAAAATTATTTTTAAATTGGAAGAAATGATGCACATGAATGAGGAATAATGTAAATAAATTTCAACTCAAAACTGAAAAAAATTATCAGATATTAGCTGAAAACACGGCGTTTCTCAAGATTCATATTTTTCCATATCCCACCTCTGTTTCCCCCCCCCCCTTCTTCTTCTACATATATTGTTTTCCCCACCTTTTTTTCCAACATAAATCTCCTTTGAATCCTTTCTTTTAGAACTAAAACTTTCAAATCTAGTATTTTTAATACTTTATAATAGTCTGGTTTGAATGAAAACACAAAAAGTTTGAAAAAAGAAAGCGTATTTTAAACTTTTAAACAATATAACTTATAACAACTGTACAAAGAAGAATTATACTATACAGAATTTTCCCGGTGTTTCCGATTAAAAAACAAAAAAAATCTTTAGAAAGAACAAAATTTTAATAAAAATAAATGTTGCAAAAAAAACACACACAAAACAAAGAGAGAAAAAATGCAAGCAAATGATATTTTCCCTATGTTTATAAATTAAAACATGGCAACATAATATTTCACTTTGCATGCCTAAAATCATATTCAGAAGAAAGGCATTTCCGAAAACTTAAAAAAAAATTGCTAAAAATCAGGTTACACAGAAGGTTAAAATTACTCTTATTAGAATGGGGAAACTTTGGACTTTTTAAAAAAATACATACTCTGAAATTGAGTGCTTTTATATAGAGAGGTGTGCTCTGTCCTTACAAGAAGTGACATCTAGTGACAAAGTGAAGTGAGTTGTGATATGTAACTAGCAGAAACCAGTGGGAGTGACCTCCTCAAAACTTTCTCGCGTAGAAATACGGGTAGGAGGAAAAAAATACACCGCACGCCAGAAAACGTGTGGTATTCCTTAAGGTGGGGAAAACACTCACTCCAGCGATTGCAGTTTTTGTGTGCGTAGAATGGAGAAAAAAAACCAAATGGGTAATTTCAATGCATTTTTTTTAACTGATTTAAGTGAACATTGGAGACAAATCTACAATTACGGTTTCAAGACAACATACGAAATTTCATTTATCTAAGTAATTTTTTAAAGAAGTTATGGAGTTTAAAAGTATGTCATTATACAGACCAACAGATGGTCAATCCTTTGACGGATTTGGCCCAAACTTTTATACAGACCTACATTTCTAATAAACAAACTGTGCACAAAATGTTATCCATCTAGCTATTTAAGATTTTGAGTTCTAGAGTTCACATGAACGCAGACAGACTTCCCGTAGAGGGATTTTGCCCAAAATTAGATAGAAACCTACAAATGATGTTTCACGACCACATACCAAATTTCATTCCTGTTGCTCTAATAGTTTTCAAGTTATCGTGTTCACAGACAGACATAATTCCAAAATTGTGTTTTTAGGACTCAGAGAGGTCTAAAACTTGGAGGTTCGTCAAAATCTCGAGTTCGAATTTTTTGAAGATTACAATACTTTTTCTTTGTATACAAGAGAGTAAAAAAATTGTGACAAGCGGTACATTTTACAAGATTGTGATAATTAAAATTTAACACAGTCTGCTGTAACAAGTCCTCTCGAGTACTAATTTTAATATAGTTCTGAGTTATTGACAATATTTGAAATGTATCAAAGTGTTCTTACCTAATGTAGAAAACTTTTCCAGAGCTTTCTTGATACACAAACATGTTTTCCCTGTTGTTGACTGAAAAGGTATTTAGAACAGAACGAAGTGCCTGCATACCTGAAATAATCACATTTATAATAAAAAATATAATAAAAACTAATTCTTAATATGCCAATTAAATGCGTAATTCTTTGCATAGATACAAAAGTAGTTTATGATAGCCTTAGAGAATATGATTTTGAAGAAAATGGTTGATTATTCATTAATAATTCATTAAATGGTGCTTTGACCTGAACTGCTGCTAAGTAAGTTAAAACAAAATAGTGAAATGATACAAAGAATAAAATTGAAAACCCCAAAATAATCAAGATTCCATACAACTAAATGATTTAAGTGACCTTATATCAGGGTTGTCGATTTTTTTGATTTTTTTCAAAAAAATCGATTTATTTGATTTAAATCGGATTTTTTTGATTTAAATCAAGATTTTTTTGATTTTAATGATTTTTTTAAAAACTATATATATATTTAACATTTGTATATTAGACAATGAGCATTACAGTCATAGACTTATATATATATATAACAACATACCAGTCATTAAGGTGTACTTTCTTTAAAAAAAACAAATTCAAAAAATTTAATTCAAAAATGTAACAACTATTTAAAAAATATTCGTGAACTAAAATATAGCAATAATATACTTTTAAAATATAAGACAATTTTATTAAGGAAAATAGGAACAATATAATAAAAATTGTCATTTCTTGTCTATAGATATATTATTGTATGTTAGAATATTATGGAATTTTACACTCAGCTGTTCATTTGTTTCATTACAAACACAAGTTTTGAAGCTTTCTCTACTCCTATTCTGTTAGACCCAAAACATTAAATAAAAAAAAATTCTAGATAAAATTTTAAATTCAGTCTTCAAGGTGCATTGAGTCACCATCAGGACTACCTGTGCGCCAAATTTCATGACTGTAAGTGTGATAGATTAGTCTGGACATTGCACACAAGTTCGCAAACATTGCCTTTTATAAGTATAGACCATAGTTTAAAATGCACTATGTAGATGTTTGTATATCTTTTGGAGCATTTATATGCATTACTTAATTATCTTACATTGGAACATTATTGCAATATAAAAATTTGTTGTCCCCAACACTATTTAGTTTTCTCCAATATTAAAATGAAACTCACTGCATTTTACTATGTTCTTTCTTTGTGAACATGATCCTTTCACAATATTTATTTTATTTTATAAAAAAAAGTAGTCTGTCATACTTTGCAGTTTATTGTGTTTCTCATTAGAGATTTATTTAACCCTTTGCTCGAAGTGTGCCAGTTAATGGCACACCTAATTTCACTCGCTTCTCAACCGTTCAATTCAACTACAAATGGAAAATAATAGGTTTAGGATAGGGCTAATAGTACTCCTTTTAGAATGTATATGGCAGTCTTATGAAATTTTGTTTCAGAATAGGAATTATTAGAGATAAAGTTTGGGAAAATTCCTTGCCTCGGAGATAAGAAATTTTTTAGTTCTGGACGTTTAAAAATTTTAGCAAAATAACTCGAAAATTTTGCTCCAATATTCTTGAAGTTTTAATTTATAATTTTCTGTAAGATTCAACAATAATTTTCGAGTGTATCAAGGTGGCTGTATCTAAGGGGGTTCTCATGAGGAGGTGACCCTTTCGGGTCACCCCCCCTCCTCCTGGAATGAAGCAATTTTTTTAAAAAACATTTTTTTGTAGATTCTATGTCTAGACAATAAACTAAACCCATTCATGATGTTTTCTCATCATATTTCAAAAAAATTATTGCCTTGTGCCGCAAAGGGTTAAAATCTAATTTGCTTGCGTTCTCAAAAATAAAGATATGGAAAGTACTCTAGTTACATCAATTCGATGAAATATTTTTTTATGTTCTATATATTCTTTCTTTAAATATACATTTAAAAATATTTTAAAATCACTATTTAAAGATACAAGAACAATTTTATTTCATTAAAGCAGATTAACTTGATATTTAAAATAAAGTGATTTAAATCAGTGATTTTTTTAAAAAAAATCAGTTGATTTAAATCGCGATTTAAATCAGTGATTTTAATCAACTGATTTAAATCACCGCAACCCTGCCTTATATATCAAAAAAGTTATAAGAAAGGCTGACAGATGAACAATATTAATGAGCAAATATTATTGAGAAATTATTCATTGACTTTGTTTCCTTTGTTGACTGAGTAGTTTAGAATTCTAATTATAAATACTAATTTAAACCAAAATAACATTACATGAAAAAATATACATATAATTACTTATTACCATTTATTTATTTGCATAAAAAAAAGGCAAAACAAAAAGCATTCCACTGGACAGACCATCTGTATATCAATTACAGACGACCATGGATCCTAAGAATCAAAAAATCAAAGACACAATTTCAGAAAATGGATCTATATGCTCACTTGAATTGCTGGATTGTCAATCTAGAATGCAACCCTACCTTTTACATGAATTCTTTTGGACATAACACCGATGCATATTAAAATAATTAAAACTGGACACAGCATGAGAAGACTGTTGAAATAGAAATTTGGGAAGTGGCAAACAATGGTGCTTTAGAACTTTCTCTTTGAAATATCAAAAGAAATTTTGATTGTTTCAAGAGCGACCTAAAGAATAATTCAACTAAAATATGTATTCATAGTTGTATTGAAAGAAAATAATAATGTCAATCTGCATACATGGCTGACTTATCAGCTTGATGTAAAGTGAGCAGGCCTGCACACCAAAAATCAATTTACAAAATATTCTTAATTATTTTCAAATTTATTTTTTACATTTAAAAATGCACAGTACTATTTCAATGTTTCAAATAAATATTCTGATAGTGATTTGATTTAGAGATAAATTGAAGCAGTATATTTAAAACCACATACACTATTCTGAAAAATATATATATAATAGATTTCTAAATTCAAAGCCATAGTATAAATATGTCATGATATTACAACATGTAATTAATTAACTTTGCAGATATTAAGTTACCACATGATCGGTGGGTGCCAGTGGCCGTTACTGCCAGGCGATGATGCAGTCGAAAGTGAGTCACCCAAACAATTGGACATCCAAAGGCACCTGGATCAAACTTCAGAGTTGCAGCAAGATACTTTTCTTGAACTTCTAAATTGTAGTCCGGATCTAGAAGAAATTCCACAAATTTATTATTTAATTACTTTCGTATTTGGTTTTGAGTCAAAAGTTATGTTTCAGTAACATTTATAAGTTAAAATAAGATGCTATATTTAGTATTGGGCGTATGACAAGCATTGGTCTTAAGTTTTTATTCAACTTTCTTACTTCAAAAGAAATGTGCAAAAATTTTCCTCAGAACTTTCATAGCAAAGTTTAAAATTTAAAAAATATTTACTCAAATGACTGTGAAAAGTATGAAACAGTATTACCATAGTTTTCAAGAAATTTTTAGATTAAAATTTTAATAGTATTTCAGTTGATTATTCTATTAAATAGCAATGTATCATAACAATAAAATTCACCCTCTTAAACTTAAATATTAAATCCATTTCAAACTGAAAATTCTTGAAATAATCAAATATGCTTCTCTTTCTCAGTGAATATTAGTATAATAAAATACAATTCAATCCCAATTAATTTAACACAAAAGATGTTATTGCGTCAAAAACTTATTGGCACAATAAATATCACTAATTCCATACAGATTGAGTAGAAATTGGATTGGAGTGGATTTCCAAATGTTAATGAATAAGAAGTTCCAGACAATAATAAATAATATCAAAAATATATCTGTTGGATTTGTATGATCTTTGATTCATGTTCTTAAGTGCTAGAGAAAGTAAGGTTTAAAAAATAGTAACTTTTTCATTTGGTGAAATGCTCTCTCTCTCATTCCTTTAACAAATGGAATGGATTTTTAGATTTAATGTACATTTATGGATTTGTATTCATCTAAAAAACACAAAAATTAACTAGGTTTTACAGATTATCACTTTTTGCCACATCAACCTTACAGTTTATTTGAAGCTATTCTCAAGATTAACTTTTATTCTGTAATTAATATTTTACACTTCATTCTTTTTAAACAGTTAAAAGGTTATAAAGAGTAAAGACAAAATTTTATACAATAGATAATTAAAAATTATTATTCAGAGGGAAGAAAAATCTTTCAACTGAAAAAGCATTTCTAGAATGTCATAAATGGGTTCTATTATTTTCTGTTTGATTCTGATGTTTTTCTAATTGAGGTTTTAAAACACAAGATAACAATTAATTACCATCACTGGACAATGTACGATTCGGATCACTTGCTTTCCACAAATCTTCATTTTCTTCTGCCACAAGAAGTCTGTCACACATTCTTATGTCCCATAGTGATTTCAGCAAGAGAATCTAAAACAGGTATTGGATTCTTAATTTTAAATAAAAGAATACAAATTCAGCATCAATTTACAATATTGCTACTGTGCATTTTCACCTTTTTCAATTAGCTTTGAATAATTTAATAAATGATTAATAAAATTAGTTACTGCATTTATGCCTCAAAGAAGAAAAGCTCAAAAAAAATAAAATTTAAGTAAAGCTTAACAATAAACACTAGTTAATTAGTTTTCAATTAAAATATAAATAGCCAAACGTCAATTTTTAAAAATTTTTTTCTTGCACCCCTTGCACTTGTAATTTATATTGAATTGCACAACTTCAAAAAAAAAAATGAATTGTTCATGCATGTATCCCTACTAAAATGAATACATTTGACTGGTATAGTAGTTTTTGAGTAATTTCACAAAAATTGATAATTAAATGTTTGTGAATTTAGTGTTTCTAAACTCCAAGTTTGAGCTAGTGTATGAAATAACAGTACCAAGCTAATCAAAACAAATAAAAATAAATTAAAAGTTAAATGAAGAAAGAAAATTAAGTTATTACCTCAGTATGATACATTTAAGCAGTAAAGAATATTTTTATGAAACTTTAGTTAGAATAATACTTTAGCAGTAAAGAATAAGTATATCAAGATTTAAAATAAGACAATATAAGATAATATAGGGAAATTGTCTAACCTGATTAACTTCTTTGCATATTTTTGCAATAATGGTAACAACCTCATTCAATACAGATTTACACTGTATGAGCTCAGTGTCATCCTCCGATCGATTTCTACAAAATATAAACCACCATATTTAGTCAGAATTCAATTAGAAATGAATTACATTAATAATATTGCATATCAAATAACAATAGTCAGTAGAGTGTTCATACCAGAAAAATACATTCTCTACTATTAATTATTTAATTTTTCTGTCTTAAAATATGTGCACATTTTACAGTAAAAGGTTCTTGATTATTATCACTAAACATGTATAAACTGCACTGGATACTTTCTGCATTTCGTTCTTTAGTACATTTATACGGAATAAGAAAAGAATAACAAACCTCATGTGAAAATACACAATCACTTCATTTTCACATATCTGCATAATTAGCCAAAATCTGGGTAGCACAGGTCTTCGGGTGTCAATTGAGTTAATTAAATCATCACTTCCACTATCACTACTATCCCCATCATAACCTGAAATATAATAAAAGTATGAAAAATTGTTTTCAAATTTCAGCACTTTTCATGGCACTATGCACCCTGTTGAATAAGAGTCGCTAGCAATATTGAATGTCTGACAACCCAGGCACCTGACCTGGATGCTCTACAAATAGCAAAATAATAATAAAAAAAAAAACATCAAAGGAAAGTTAAACTATCAAACAGATTTTGACATTTAAAATTCAGAAGAGATGTCTGATAAAACAGAAATGTCAGATAACCGAAAGTCAAAAAATCAAGACTCCACTGTATTAAAAACAATCAAATGATCATTTCAGAAACTACTTGATTTGCTTGTTTCATTTTTAGTCAAGTCATTAACTTTAATACAAAAATAACATGCAAATAATTCTTAACATAAAGGTAAGTGAGCATCTATTATAAAATGAATCTGATAAGGTCATGCTGAAGTATGTGTATAAGAAAGATACTATTGAAGACTAAATAAAAATGTATAGAATTCAGAATCTTTCACCTAAAACATTAAAATTTCTGAAATCAAATTTATATTATTGAAATTGTTAAAGAATGATAAAATGAAAATGACTATCAGTTATTTTATTCAACAAATCAATCTAAGAGTATGAAAGGAAAATTCCTAAAACTTTGACAATATTATTAAATGCAAAAACTTTACTGATTTCAGATTTGTCTAATGCTCTTAAGTCATCCATTTTTAAGTTAATATCAATTATATGCTTCAAAACTTGTATTTCTTTACAAAGCTAAAGGTTACTACGAATCCAGTCCCCTAGATTAGTTTGCATATGAATCCATTAGTTGAGATCTTCATAAAATTTGAAATAAATCTTAATAAACCAAAATGATACACTATCACACATATAACCAAGTATGACTTGTCAAATGGGTTTTTCACCTCATTTGTGCTAAAAATTCAAAACAAAACTTAAATGCTTTTAGTTATCACTTAAGATTTTATAAATATAAGGTTTCATTACAAATAAAAGGTAAATTTTATAAATAAAGGGCTAAAAACGTTTAAGAAAATTCTTACCATCTTCTGTATTACTTGACAGGAATTTTCCATATTCTGTATCCTTATCAGCAGTTGGATCATCTGAATCTGAAGTTTTAAGTCTGCTGTTTGGAGCAAAACTTGTTTCTTCTTGAGCACATTTTGCATCCAAAGATGCATCAGGAGTATTTTCATCTACAGGTGGAGTATCCTGTATCCAGGAAGAAAACAATAAAAAAAATGTACATGGGGATAATAGCCTTTGTTGCTTCAAATCCCGTAACACAAATTCAAGTTCAAAAATGTACATAAATAAAATACATAATACAAACAAATTTGATGAAAATGGAAACCAAGTTTTAAGACATTTCTTGAATAAAAAAAAATCCTATTATTGACAGTAATAAAACATTAGTACATTGTAATAAAACAAAAAATATTACCATAATTAATATTTGAACAAACACAAACAATTGAATTATTTACATCATTGAACTGTTTACAAAGAGAATTAAAACAAGGGCATCTTTAAAATCAGAAACAAGAAAATATGCTTTTTTTATCAGCCTAAAGCAATGCTGACTTGTGACTGCCCTTTTGAGATACTGACAAAATACTAACAAATGAGCAAGTATAACTAAGTTCAATCACTATTTAGGCTGCTACTTAAAGTATGCATATCTTACAATCTGAAATACTATGAACAACATGACACATGTTCAAACAGTGATGGCTAGTCAACTTAGAGATAAGCAGTGCTGCAAAAAATATTTCTCGAGAAAATACAATTTTTAGAAACAGCTTTACCTAGAAATAGTCTAAGATATTTCATTGTTATTGTTATTATTGTTATTGTTGTTATTCATTGTTATTATTTGAATTATATTTTAGAAAATTATTGATGTAACCTCTTCTGAAAATTGACTTCTAACAAAAGAAAATGAATTTGTATTAAAGCAGACGATTCTGTCGGAGCAACTTGAAAGCAAAAATCATAATCAAATTATAGTGAACCAGAAAAAACAAAGAAAAGCGAATCAAGAGAGCAAAGGCCAGCCTTGAGTGGGAGGGAGAAAAAAGGCAGCATCACATTGTTGTCTGTCCCAAACCTAGAATGTAGCCACAGCAGCTAAGCCACCACCAAACTCATTGGGAGGAAACTTAAGTTTTTAACTTTTGAAATGTTGCTTAGCTGCTGTTGAAACTCCAAGTCCAAGAGTTCAAGAATGTCACCTAGTGGCACTGCGCACTACTTCCATTTTTATATAGTATATTGATAGTCTCTGTTTGATGGGAAGTGGGGTGTCTTGCACTGTGTGCGTTTTGTATTGGTCTTGTGATGTCTACTATGTTGTTTAAGCAAATAAATTTATATGCTACTTTCGCCATGGAGTATCTCTAAATGTTGTCTTCGAGTCCTTTTCTGACAGGGAAGAGAAACTGTTGATTTTAATTTGGATTGCATATTTGCAAATATTTGTTTAAGTAACAAGTTTTAAGCTTGAACAACTACTGCTGTTTGCACAGAGAGTGAATTTAATGCATTCAAGGTCAGTTCAGTAAGCAGTCCCGAGTCGAATATAGCCTACCTATTGATTCATTTTCTGTTTTCTTTATTCGTTTTCATTATTTGTTTTCTCATTTCCATGTTTAACAAACTCTTAATGTAAATATAAGATTCTGTCTCCAAATAAGATTAAAAATGAAAAAGAAAAAAAGTTTTTCAAATAATCTCAGGACAGACTGCAGCTCTGCAATCATAATTGATGAGCTACAACTGTGTTCAAATAAATACTGTTATACCGGGTAAGTCAAAATGAATATAGCGATTACAAACGGCTATAACTATTTAATGGAAAAGAATTTATTGATAAGATTAACACAAAATGTAGACGGAACTTCAAAATTTCTTTGCGTAAGGCGCAGATGCAGTGAAGCAGAAGCCTACGCATGCGCGAGTTGGAACTTTGCAACGACAAGAAACCTGTTCATTGCAGGCGTCTCATTAGTAAAAATGGTGAGTCCCGTGCAGAAAACATTCCACCTGTTAGAATTTAACAAATGTCATTCTGTTATCACAGTGCAGAGAAGATTTCGTAAGTGTTACAATCAAGAACCTCCAGATGCGAACAACATACGCAGATGGCATCGGATGTTTGAAGAAACAGGATGTCTGTGCAAAGTGAAAACTAGCGGAAGGCCACGTGTTTCAGCAGAAAACGTTGAAAGAATTCGCCGCAAGTATGAATGAAGCCCACGGAAATCGACGTACGAAGGCAGTTACAAATGCCACAAAAAACGGTATGGCGTGTTCTCAGAAAGAGGCTGAAAATGAAACTGTACGCAATTCAACTTTTGCAGCAATTGAAACAGGAAGACTACAGCAAACATATGAATTATGCTACGTTTATGCAGGAAAGCATGGAGGATGAAACAATGGCTGATTGTCTCATTTTTAGCAATGAATCAACCTTCTTCATAAGTGGGAAGGTTAACCGGTACAACAGTCGAATATGGGGTACAGAGAAGCCTTCCACAGTAATTGAACATGAACGCGACTCAGTGAAAGTTAATGTGTTCTGCGCGATCTCATCACGTAAATTGTACGGTCCTTTTTTCTTCAGTGAGCGAAGTGTTACATCAAATGTTTACCTTGACATGCTTGAGGTATGCTTAACGCCACAGCTAAACTTCAATTCCACGGATTACATCTTTCAGCAAGATGGAGCACCCCTACGCTGGAGTACGGAGGTTCACACATTTTTAAACCAACCAATCTTCCAAAGCGTTGGATCGGTCGAAGTGGAGATGCTGACGATGTCTTCTGCTCTTGGCCACCGAGATCTCCGGACTTAACACCCTGAGATTTTTTTCTATAGGGTTATGTGAAAGACAGGGTGTATGTGTCTCCCATGCCCAAAACGATTGAAGAACTCAAAGTACGCATTTCTAATGCACCTGCGTCGGTGACTAAACAAATGCTTCAGAATGTATGGTGTGAAATGGACTACCGCCTAGATGTTGCCCGTGTGACCAAGGGAAGTCACATAGAACATCTATGATGTATGTATACAAAATTTTGAAGTTCCTTCTACATTCTGTGTTAATCTTATCGTTAAATTCTTTTCCATTAAATAGTTATAGCCGTTTGTAATCACTATATTCATTTTGACTTACCTGGTATTACTGTGTGTTTAAATTAGATGAATAAATGAAGTTGGACATTCACCCTAACAATATTAAAGATTATAGAGAATTATTTTTAAATGCTAGGTAAGACCAAAGTTTACTTGCATTTCTTTGAAGTAATCTATCAGATGTTAAAAACAGTGAGTACCAGATCAAAAGAGGATTTGAAAAAAAAGGTCATAATTAGAGTGAATTCCAGTTCCCAATGAACAAATTGAAAATTTACTGCTTTATAAAGACAAGAATGGTAATTTTCTGTTAACTTGACAGTAATTGTCACTGAACAGGCATATTGATATAAAATGTCACTTTCCTATCATTGTTGTATCCATAAAAAAAATACAAAAAGTACACTAAACTTGCAACATTAAGTTGGTGAAAAATCATTCATGAGGCATAAGATGGATTACAGTTGGCAGATGACATCCTCATGAAGAATTATATTTTCTAACAAATAAGACAGAAGATCAATAGAAAACTCTGTTACCCCCATTAAATAGCTAGCACAGAATTAATGGAGTGGAATGATATTACACCAAAAAGAGTTGGGGGAAGCAAAATTTGGTAATAAACTTTACTTACCTCACTATTATGAACTTCCTCAGTAGCTGGTTGATCTTTATTAACAACATTAGTATCAAGACCAATACCTCTTTTACAAGCAATGCATTTTGATGCTTTCTTAGATCGGCCTTTTTTTCTTTCTGTTTCCCAAAGAGAAGAATTGCACTTTCGTTGACAGGTATGCACACATGCTCCAAGCCTCTTGACCGAAGTTTTTCGAAATCTTGCTTTAGGCTTAGCATCTTCAGTGCCATCTTCTGTTTCAGAATCCTCCTCTTGTCCCAAATGCTGAGGTATCTTATCACGAATGAGACTAAAAACTTCATTTTCTACTTCACTGCCCTGATTATCATCATTTCTTTGAAATTCTTTGTCTAGGAATACGGGAGTATCTTTTATTTCTTCTGCAATTCGTTTCAGCTCAGTACCATCATCAGAATGAGGGATACCCTTTAAAATATTAAACTGAGCAATGCCAAGAGGTGCTTCAGAATTTGACTTTTGTTCTGCTTCTCCATCAATGACTAAATAATAACGCCCAGTCACTTCTTCAAGACGGTATCCTGCAGGTGACATCCTTTTAAAGGCCTTCGTAAAATGGAAAAACAAACAAAGAATTACAAGCAAATTCATATTGTAATGAAGTACATATGACATCTGTAAAAAATGAATTACTCAGGTTAAGGTGCCTTTTAAAACCCCAAGCCATAAACAGTGAAATGCCCCTTATTAGCAGCAAATTTATTCACATTTTTTCAGTTTTCAACTAAATATTTTTTTATGTTTATTCCTCACATTTGCACCTGTGATTCTCCCACCACTTTTTTTAAAAAAAAGTTAGATAATTTAACAAATTTTAAATAAGGGAAGGTTTTATATTCAATGAGAGAGATACTTTAAAAAAAATTTAATGTCATGTTAAATCTAACTAATTGAAATTTTCAGAACAGAAAATCAGTCATGCTTTTCAGTAATGTACTTCCCTCAATCTAATATCCAGCTCTGTAATTGTTATTGCAAATGGTAAAGTCTATTATTGATGGTATAGGAGTATGCTATCCAATTTTTCATTTGCAACAGAATGCTATCATAAGATAAATAAGTTAATATATAAATGTACATAACAGATGAACATCATGATACTAATTCTTACAAAACGTTCCTTTAACTGTGAAATAATAAAAATTAAAAGTGTACTACATGTTATCTCCAGACTGAAGGTCATTGGATGGCACAGAAATGGAACTGAATGCGCACAAAAATAAGAACAATGAAATTCTATGTAAGAAAATAATAATTTTGTATTTATTAATTTCAGTAAAGAAAGATAATAAAGTAAATGTGTGAAATACCTTAGGTCAAACAAAAGCATTATTATACACAAAATCTATATATCCTGTATGTCTGTGATTAGCTTTTTACCTTACAGAAACAGTTTAAATAACAATAGATAATTATTTATTAAATTATTAATTTTTTATTACTATCATATTAATTTACTAATTAAATTATAATTACTATCAATCAAAAGTTATAACTTTTGATTAAGATAATGTAAAAAATTATTTTTATAGTCATTGTATCTAATATATAATAAACATACTTGAGTAAATTTATCCAAGCTATTTTCAGATCCATATACAAACATCAGTGGAATTTCTTTAATGATACAGCATGGTTTCTCCTTGGATGATTTTACATGGTCTACAACCATATCCAAAGCTTCAGAAGTGATAGGAAAGCAATTGAGGGCTACAGATACTTTCTCGTCTTGAAGCAACCATTTAATCTAATATTAAAAGATAAAAACAGTCACTTAATAACTGGAACATAGGAAAAGGAAAGCGTGGAGGAAAGAATGCAAAATTAATAATGTTTTGATAAACTAAATGGGATGTTAATATGAGATGCTAAATGTGGCTAAGAAATTGAATTAAATATTTAAAAAAAGAAATCATTTAATAACATTTTTTTATTAACAAAAACATTTTTTATACAAGCTGATTTTACAGGATATTATTATTATTTAACCTTAAATATAGTAACTACAGACAGTGAAAACTTAATTGATTTTACTTAGAAAGCTAAGAATGGCTGCTTCATCCGTAAATGAAGCAAAATGAATATCTACGTGTCTTCTAATTATGGAACAACATCATGAAATTAAGCAGCTATTGCCTTATATATAGAGTTTTTATTACACAGAGCATCAAATACTAGTGTTTAAAATCAATTCTGCTCAAATTATAAATTGCTTTTCAACACAATAGTATCATATTCAGAACTATTTCACTGGGAATATTGGCATACAGATTAGCTTTCCAAATATTGTTAACTAGAATTTTCAGTCTATAGTAGGCTGAAAGCAGCAATAACTGAGCTATAAAACGAGCTAATTATGATGTTTAATTATTTTCTTGCACCATAGCAAGTTGCTTAGTTCTTTCGAAGCAAGCATTCTCAACTTGCAAACAGTGGAAATAGCTTTTAATTTACTATCTGCAATACGAGTTGATAATTTAATAAATCATTATTAGGTTAAAAACTTATAAATAAAAGAAAAGACTAATGTGATTTCATGCTATAGGATAGGTATCTGCAGAATCTAACACAATTTTAATCCATTATTAAAATTTAAAATAATACAAATAACAAGAGTTCAATAATATGATACAATGGCAATGATTTCTATATGGCATTCCTCATTACCGGATTTAGTAACCTCAATTCTCAAAGCACAACATATACTTTCAAACAATACATCAAATATAGGTAAAATTAATGTCTTAACCTACCCACAGTTGAAATTTCATGAACGATTTAACAAATCTAATATCACACCAAAAATTGGAACAAAAATAACAATGATTCAATTTATTCTGCTGAACCCAGCTAATGCTTCACAAAAGACAACATTTAATGTTAAATAAAAAAGGAATTAAAATCAAATAGCTTTTCTAAATAAAACCTTTTTAAAATACGTATAATGCTAAATTTAATGAAGCAGAAAAATACATCATGCCTTCATCAAACAGCCATTCCAGAAGAAAGCATTTCAGTTAAAAAAACAAAAAGAAAGGAGCAACAATCATTTTAAATCTTTTCTTAAAAAAAATCATGTTTCTACAATTTAATGTCAGTAATTAGTTCAAGTTAATACAGCAACAAGTGCCAGCATACCAGCCATATGTAATAAAGTAAATGTTTAGATCCTTGAAAGTATACATTAGGGTGGGCCGAAAAAGTTGAAATATCTTGAATCTTTTAGCGGTAGTGAGGAAAAGTTGTGTACTCCCATCATTAAAAAGTATGCAAAATCTTTTAACTCTGAATTGATATCTTCTGTCACCTCAATGGGCAGAAAGTTGAGAAAATTGGATTAAAAATAGTTAAAATTCAAAAATTAATAAAAAATTGCAAATATCGTTGATCGGTTTGAGGCAGTGCTTAAAAGTTACTATTATTAACAACAACATCTTTATAAACTTTTAGAATTATAAGTTAATATCTTCTTCTGCCTCAACGGTGCTGAATTTTGGAAATTTAAGGTGAATATTTAACTAAATACACGTTTTACTTACCTCAGTATAATGCAAATAGAAACTTTATTGAACCTTCAAAACATGCAAAATTACAAAAGCACTATTTTTTGTAATCTGTTTTGGACTCAAATTGTGACATTTGTTTTCTGGATTCTAGTGTCGCTCTGATAAATCCATCCCTGTTCTGCGATCCAACTCTTTTTCTGGAGGCTTCAGTGATCAACTGCTTGTATGTGTGAAGGAAATTTAATAAAGTCCCAGCCGTCATTGGCACAGTCTTGTATCATCTTCAGAAGTTCATGAGAACTGATCTGTCTGAGAACTAGAGGCAGTGTGACATAAAAAAACTTGCCAGTCAATGAGATCTATGTAGTCTATAGCTCCAAAATTAACAGCAGGAATAACGAATCTACGAACACAATTTCCTTCTGGGCCAATTTCAGCATTTATGAATATGTAACCAATGCACTATTGGATGATTTTAGCAACCTTATTTTTCTGGGATGTGACGGCATAGTCGTGAACACTGGAGTGTTTAATGGTGTAATTTGCAGGCTTGAATTGAAACTTCATCAACCAATCCAATGGATTGTGTGCTTACTTCATTTCAACGAGTTGCCACTATAACACCTATTTGAGCATAAGTCTTCTGGTCCCTCGTCTTACACCGGAGACATTGGATGAAACCCTGAAAGCATATGAGAAGCTGCCACTTGTTGCTTTTAATAGTATTGAATGTGAATTGCTAGGCATTGATCCCACCAACCTAAGTTGTGATCAGAAATACTTATTAGACATTTGCGCAGCTATTAGTTCTGGCGTTGGTTCTTCAGCGTCAACAGGGCACGTTGAATTTTGCCCGCTGGCTAACAACTCTAAATCGAATATAGAGGCTTTATATATCAATATCAGACCCATTAAATAAGTTGATTACTTTGGTAGTATTCATTCTAAGAGTTTAAGTACCCTCATGGTTCTGAATTAAGGTTCATAATTCCATAAAGGATGGTGCTAGACACTTGTGGCATTTCATCAGCTCATCTCGATTCTTGCCTAAGAAGTATCATGATAAAATTGAACCAGTTATTTCTCGCAATGCTGGCTTTGAGGTACCAAAAAACATGCTTTTGGCTATGTTAACTGGCGAGAGATGCCATATTAGAAACCTTGCAGCTAGGCGAATTATCAAAGCAAGGGAAATTGTCCCAGATTATAATTGTGTTCATAGATTCGTTATTCCTGCTGTTAACTTTCGAGCTACAGACTACGTAGATCTCATTGACTGGCAAGCTTGTAATGTCACACTGCCTACAGTTCTCAGACATATCAGTTGCCATGAACTTCTGAATGATACATGACGATGTGCCAATGGATGGATTCATTAAAATTTCCTTCACACATGCAAGCAAGTGAGCAAATTGTGGAACTTGTCACTGAACCTCCAGAAAAAGAGTTAGAACAGGGATGGATTTATCAGAGCTACCCTAGAATCCATAAAACAGATGTCACAATTTGAGTCCAAAAAAGATTACAAAAAATAGCAATTTTGTAATTTTGTATGTTTCAAAGGTTGAATCAAGTTTCTATTTGCATTATAATGAATAAGTAAAACGTGTATTTATTTAAAAATTCGCCTTTTATTTCCAAAATTCAGCACCATTGAGGTGGCTTAAGATATTAACCTATAATTCTAAAATTTTGTAAAGGTGTGTTGTTGTTAATAAATAGTAACTTTTAAGCACTACCACAAACCGATCAACGAAATGCGATTTTTTATTAATTTATGAATTTTAGCCATTTTTAGTCCAATTTTTACAACTTTCTGCCCATTGAGGCGACAGAAGATATCAATTCAGAGTTATAAGATTTTACACACTTTTTAATGATGGGAGTTTGCAACTTTTCCGCTCTACCGCAAAAAGATCCAAGAAACTTCGACTTTTTCGGCCAACCCTAGTATACATGCTTAATATGATTTCAAAATAAGCAGAGATATAAATATTACCTTATCAATACATCTGTAGACTGCTTCACGTTGAAAAGAAGGTAAATTAAACAAAGAACCAGCTTGCAATGTATCTGTAGGAATACTATAAAAGAAAAATAAATTTTTAAAACAAGTAACAATGTATACATAAAGTTTCTGTATGCAATAACTGTTCTGTAAATAATATTTTGTATCAATATTTATTAAAAATAAAATTTATGACATGTATCATTTACAGTTTGAATAAAAGTTTGAGTTTCAAAACTGAAGAATCTTCAATAATTTCAGTCTTGCTCACATAATGAAAAGCTTTTACTCAATATTATTATTCTGGAAGCGATCAATTTATGTAGTAAAAAATTATTTTAATGAATAAAGTTTTAATCATTAACAAAGCATTTACTATTAAATGAACACATGTATTGAAAAAAAGCTCTGATGTATTAAAAACATTTCAGTTTATGTATTTTAGCTATAAATTTTCTTTTAAGATTTCTGTCAAGTTTACCATAAATAAGAAGAAAGTGCTACTTAACAAAATAAAATATTGAAATGTAATTATTGATTAAGATTTAGAAAAAAAATTAAACAGAAAAATCTTGTCATTTACGTTTTTAAAGGTGTTGCAATGTTAAATTTATTTTTAACAGAAGATTCCAATGCTCTTTTAAGTTAACAAAAGCAATGTTTTAATTCTTATTCACATTAAGAAAATACACATACTCAGAGCAGTTGCTTTCATTGTCATCATCTTTTACAGCATGTTTATAACTTTCAGCTTCAGGAACAGGTGAATTGCTGCTAAAAGATGTGGAATAGACTCTACGTCTAGAAATTTCTGGATTCTCCACATCATTGGGAACCGTCAAGCAATATATGTCCAGAGTTATTCTAAGATCTTCTAAACTAATTTCATGGTTATCAGGATCCAGACATTTTATTATATCATCTAGAAAATATAAAATATTTTAAAATATAAACTTAATACTCCCATTTCTTTGTTCTTGAAATTTATAAATTTTATGTATACTTTATGTGTCAATATTTGTATCTAATATCATAAAATTTTCAAAGACATTTTATTAAAAAAAATTATTAACAACAGACACTTAAAATAACAGATTTTTAAGTTTGAATTAAATAATATTCATTTTAATTACTTTTTATTTTAATTTTTAATTCAAACTAAATGCCACACAAAAACTAGAAATTCTGTACATACTCAAGCATGTTGGCAATAATGTAAGAGGACAGCTTTTTAATTCCTGCTTTGAACCTCGAACAGAGCAAGAGAAATGAACAATCAATGGCGGGAAAGTGCTTCTGTCTTGTAAAGAACTGTGTTCAGTATCTTTGCCAATGGATGAAACAGATGAATTTGTATTAAAACAACTTTTTGAGCCTTCATCCTCTTCAATCACATTGCTAACTTTATCAAGTTCGCCTTCTAAAAATAAATTAACCATATTTCAATGATTATGCTTTTATTTGAATTCATAAAAAATTGTCTAGTCAAATAATTACCTGCATTGTCTCCTTCAAACACAACTACACTCTCAGATAAAGCATCTTCTTCTTGACTTTCATCTGCATCATTCATTATTGAGGCATCCTACTCAGAGAATAAAAAATACACAAAAAATATATTTCGATAAATGGTGAAACTAAGAAATAATTTCAGTCCATCTTCACCTCATCACAAATAACATTAATTTACTGAAGATTAATTTTAAAATTCAAAAAGATTTTTATACATTAATGTTATACACAAGCACACAATTAAAATGAATTTTCTATATATTAGTCAAACCATCACACCAGTACATTTCCACATTGTTATGAATCATATTACTAATATAATAGCCCAGATCTCTCTGTAATGCTCTGACGTCACCAACCATAAAACTCACGCCACAGCACTGCGAGATTTTAAACAGCATTATTTCATTGTTAGAGAACCTAAATTTCAGTAATTTTAAATTTAAAAGAGTAATTGTCGTCCTAATTTCAAATTTAATAGCTCTAAAATAATGATATAAAATTTATCTCGCTATGATCAATAGTTCCCAAGAAATTTTAAATTATATTAAGAATATATTTCAAATTAATTTCCATTTTTTAACAGAAAGTAGTAAATTACATCAGTGGTCTATCATGCACATGATATAATTTGGACGCCATCTGATTATTTATTTCAGTCGTAATGATATAATTTGATAAAATTTTTTGGCAACGCTGGACAAGCAGAGAAGTGCTTTGTTTTAATTAGAATTTCGAAAAAGAATTCCTTTGAAATTTTAACTTATGACTTATGATTGACAAGCTGAGAATTTCAAGGTTATTGAATTATAATAAAATTGTTAAACAACGAAAAATACTTCACACGGAATGTTGTTTACCAAGAGGCTCTGACGTCACCAACAATAAAACTCGCGCCATAGCACTGTGAGACGTTAAGCAGCATTATTTCATTGTTAGAGAACCTAAATTTCATTAATTTTAAATTTAAAAGAGTAATTGTCATTCTAATTTCAAATTTAATAGTTCTAAAATAGTGAAATAAAATTTTCTATCGATTGATCTAAAATTTATCTCGCTATGATCAATAGTTTCCGAGAAATTTTAAATTATATTTATCATATATTTTAAATTAATTTCCATTTTTTAATAGAAAGTAGCAAATTACATCAGTGGTGTAGCATGCGCATGATATAGTTTGGACGCCATCTGATTATTTATTGCAATTGTGATGATATAATTTGATAATATTTTTTGGCAAAGCTTGACAAGCAGAGAAGTGCTTTGTTTTAATTAGAATTTTGAAAAGGAATTCCTTTGAAATTTTAACTTTTGACTTATGATTGACAAGCTGAGAATTGAATGGTTATCGAATTATAATAAAATTGTTAAACAACGAAAAATACTTCACACGGAATGTTGTTTACCAAGAGGTTCTTTGAATAAAGGAATATGTAAATAAAAAAATTTTCCTATCATAAAAAACATATGTTTAATTTATTTGTTTTCAATCAATGTTAAAAATTTCCCTCATGTATACATCTATTTAAACACAGCAAATTTGACAGGAAATCTCTCAAATGAAGAGGCAATTTGCATTCTTCATACCACGACAGGTGATTTTCTACAGATTAAATAATAAGTTTATTCTAATACTCTCAAAAATTTAATTCCTTTTTGTTTATTGACTGTTTCCTGAATTGAAGAAACTAAATGAGCAAAATAACACTAATTCCTTACAACAGTTATCTAATATAAGTTGGGATTGTGTGCCCCCCCCCCCTCCGACTAAAAATTTCAGAAGTAGGCAGAAGTGAATGTCAGTTATACTACTGTACGACTAAAAGGTATATGTCAGCATAAATTACAAATGCATAAGAATAAAAATTCTTTACAAATATTTTAATTTTATATTTAACTAGCAGTGCGTGCACGGTGTTGTCCGTTGAATCAGGACTTCAACAAAATGAAAAATAAATGCCCACAATACATGAAAAAGTTTTGAAAACAAAATCAAAACAAAAGATACACATTATTGATTTTCCCGCTTATATTTTTTTTTTTTTCACGATAATGGCATTTTATTTGTAGAAAAGTTAATCCAGAACAATATTAAAAAATTGCAATGTGAAAATTATTATACTGCAAGCAAGGTATACAAGATGAATAAATATATTAAGAAACTGCAGAAAATAATAATCAGCCATTCAATTCAAGGTTATGATGTCACCTCCCCTTCAACCAATCAAATAGCCAGCTGCATTCGGGAAAAGTGTTGCGGGAGAAAACTCGCTCGAGAAAAATAACTTTCATCTGCCCAGGAAAAAATTAATTTAAAAAAAACGGGAAAAGATATTTTAACCGTTCTTGTTTTAAATCTGACAGAACTGTTCTAGTTATAAGCTGAAAAAAATTGAAAATAATAGTGTTATTTGAAAGTCGGATGCAACAAATTTAAAAACAAATATAACATTTTGATGGCAAAACTGGCTATTTTTTAAAAATTCCACAAAATTCAGTAAATTACGTTAGAAATTCAAAACTAACTTCATTAGAAAGGAAATTGCATGCTCTTTCCGATGGTGTATCTATTTTTGTCGTAAAATTATTCAAAACCATTCTATTGAGAAATTAGTATGAAAAATAAACCAAAACACAAAACATTAAATAAAAAAAATTTTAGATTAAATTTTAAAATTTTGGCTTTGAGGTACATTCAGTCACCATTATGACTAACTGTGCGCCAAATTTCAGGGTTGTAAGTGCAATAGATTCGTCTGGACAACACAGACAAACACACACGCACACAAACATTGCCTTTTATAAGTATAGATATTCTAATGCTTGACTGACAGACTTTCATTGCTAATTTTGAATCAAATAAAAATATAAAATATTACAGAACTCATTAACAAAACAAACATTTTACCTCAATCACATCTTCTTCAACAGGGAAAAAAAAGAAATAATCAGGTCTTGATGGAATGACTTTAAAAAAGCTTCTAATTATCTCTGAAAATTTCTCCTTCACACTCAAGTGCTTCTGATGTAGTTCTTCACATGGTTGATACTTTTCCAATATCGACATGGGAAAAAAAGATTTACCCGAGGGTCTAAAATAAAATTCACTTTTGTTAAATCTGAAAACATGAATAATTAAACATGCACTAGAATTTACAAAACATTACTAACAGTTATTGATAGAATTTATTACTTCAAGATCCATAATTGGCCACGCACACCGAACTAAATGTAAAATAACATGAAATAGTGAGAGAAAATCAATGTGTAAATAAAATGAGTTTTGAGTAATGTGTAAATAAAATGTGTAATGTAATGTAAATGTAATAATCAATGTGCAAATAAAATTAGTTGAAAATCTAGTCTATTGGCAAATCTAATACAAAATCAATTCTAAAAAAGTAGAGAGTTTTAAAAAATAAATAAAATCTGTTCACAATGTAAAAATCTATACAGAAAAAAATCTAAAACAATTAATGCAAAAAAGATAGCATGAGTGACAACGGATCCAATTCTTCTTGCAGTGCGTGGTCTGTGCGGAAAATGCTAGGAAAAAAAAAGCAAAAATATTTCATCTCACTTTTTTGCTTCTGTGTCCAGTGGGTGTGAGAGTTTTACTACTGGATTTGGTATGTAATCTGTATATAAAAGCTCTATATTGTTACAAAGCTATAAAGTTGTTTCCCCAAGATGGTAATCTTGGAGACAAATTTGGCCGCCTTGGTGACAAAAGGAATTTCTAGAAAGATCTCGAACTGTCAACCTATTTCTACTGGCTTCATGAACTTTCTGGAGATTACATCACTTCCTGTCGAAAAAGTATAAAAGCAAGCTCTCAAGCCAAGAGGAGCGAGTTGGATTTTGATCAGCAAGCAAGCTGGTGAGCGAACAAGAAGCTTTTGAGCGCTGCGTTGAAATTTAATGGTAATCTCGGTTGTGAATTTTTACAGGTGCTGTTTTAATACTTGTGCTGCATTTCTTTGCTTAGAATATTTGTAAAATAAAGAGCTTTATTTTTTTAAATCCAGCTTATTGGACTGCATTCGTGTGCATTCACATGACAATTTTGTCATATCTTTTGGATCTGAGAAAAAGCTGAGGTAAGGATATCACGAGTTGTATCTCTAGAATTATAAGTTAAAGGTTTGGCATCTGGCATACTCTCATCTTCAATATAAGAATCTCCTCTTCAGTATATTCACAACAAGAGAACGTTGAAACAATGTCAGGTTCAAAATGTATAAAAGGCCATGATTTCGTTATTATTTTTTTTTCACTAATAGAAGTTGTTTCTAGAGGAAATGTTCTTACTAAAGTGAGAAGCTTTTTATTTTTTTTGGAAGTAAAAAAATAAAACAGAGCAATTTAATAAAAATTAAATATATCATATAAACAAACAGCTATTTAAAGAAATAATAATATGTCAATAATATTCTGTCAAACCATTCATTAAGGGTCTTTTCAAAGTATGAAAACATAACTTATATTTATCAAGATATATAACAAAATTAAATAAACATGCATTTAATGAAAATCACATATCACACACTCATTTGGATCATTTCATTACCTTATACTTATTTCATTTTTGAAATGTACAAAAATTTTACATTTAAAATCTCATTGAGAAGTTACCTTTCTTGTTCTGTAATTCTATCTTGTGCATTTTCTTCAGCTGTGACATTTTCCTCGTTGCTCTCTTGGGAAAAGTGCATCTGTCTAACAGATTGTTTTGTAAAAAAATCCTTCACATGACCACATATCATGAAAATAAACTCAGTAATATCAATTTCTAAAAGAGATTCTTCACAGATATTATCGATGGCTGCAATAGCATCACACTTCTGGATACTGAAATCATTCATTAAAGATCTGAAATTAAAATGCAATATTAATGGCAATTTATGATAGACTTTCGATCAGTAAGAGTTAAAATACAGTACAAAGTCTGACAATAAATAGTATGTTTGAAATAAATCATTTTGGAGACTGTTATTGATCAACAGAATTCATTTACTTCAAATTTTGGAGTTTTTCTTTTATCCGTTTATTTCAGTAGGAAAAAGAAAAAACGCAACTTCATGCATAAATACATTTTCAAAATTATAAACATCAAATAGCAAGCAATTCTATTTTATTTTTGAATGAATTAGTGATACTCTTAAAGTTCCTTTTCTACACTGCAAAATTGCATTAAAAACAACTTTGATGAACCATGAGGAAAAAATAATAATATAGCAAGCAGGAAAAGACCTAATACTTAAAAATCCAGCATCAACATTTAATAAAGTTTTATTTCATTCATACTTCTGTTTCATATCAGATCTGCACAGTACCTTCCATTGAAAAAAAGTGAAAGTTATTGACACAGTTTGATAAAATAAACACCATTTAAAACTGAGTAACTTGTCAACTGAGTAAATATGACATTAATGCTACTGCTCATTACTCAAAGTTGGCCAATCATCATCAACCAGTATATTTACATTTACTGTAATCTGGAATTTTGTATATTACATTACTTTACTAAACCAGAACCAGAGGGTCATAGACAACAGAGCCAAAAATTAATATATTACCCAAGTAAAAATATTTACATCCTACTTTTCAGCTATAAGAGGCCTATTTTTAGTAGAGTAATTTCAAATTAGGAACAGATGATGAGGATGGCACATGATCCAGTATCTCACTCTCCAAACTTCAATACCTCAATAACATAAAGATATCTGATTCAAGATGAGATATAGAATGGACGAGACTGACACACATGGCAGATTTTTATGGTATCAGGTTGTAAACCTACAGTTTTTTTAATCCCAAGACAAGACTAACATCAGACTACTATGGTTCCAAGAAGCTTACTGTTCACCAAAGATTAGATGAAAACATGCATAAATTTATTTATTGAAAAAATTATATCAATGCAGCATTGAAAAAAAACAATCATTTAAAATACATGCGTGATAACTAAAAATTTGGTCATGCAGCTTTAATATTTACTGTTATTAACATAGTTTGTATGTTTCCAAGCAAAACAAGATCTATTTTATCATTAAAGCATAAATGCAAACATGTATTAAATGAAATTAAAAGTTTTGTAAAAACATATCACAAAAAACAAACTAAAATATCAATTTTTTTTATTAATTTTTATGTGTGATTATTAATATAATTCTTTGCACAATCCCAAACTGAACAAGATCTATTTTATCATAAAAACAAATATTTACAAATTTGTTGATTACAGTTAATATATCTCATAAAAATAACTAAAATATCAGTAAAAAAATTTATTAATTTGTATGCATGATTATTAATATATTTCTTTGCATATTTACAAACAGAATATGAACTACTTTATCATAAAATCATATATACAAACAGATAAATTTGTTCATTAATTTCATTTAAAACACATCCAGGGTGCGTAGCGAGAAATTGCTCCAAAAATTAAGCACTTTTAAGCACCTTAGCCAAAACAATTAAGCATCATTGTACGTACATGCTTGCATGCAAAGATACACGCATTTTCTAAGCATAGGTTGATTTCTGTTTTATAATAATGCATTTTTTTTATTGAAAAATTTAAAATATATAAATATTTTTAATTTAAAATATGTATTTGTTAAATTTTAATATTTATTTCTGTATTTGCACAGCATCTTCTATTGTAAAATAAAGGATGTCTTTTTTACAAAAAAAATCAAAATGATAATACAAATTGTCATTACCAAAAATTAAGTCAACTTTTATACGATTAACAATAAAAATCTGTGACCTTTTTCAACATTTATTAAAATTATCAAATTACCAGTCAATTTGCCCCTTTGGGATAATCATTCCAGTATTTCAATATATGGCAGTACCCATTGTTGAAGAGAGAGGGAGTGGAAAAAAGTTCATCAATAGCCTAATCAATGAAGGGTTTGAAAAAAACTTTGAATCATATAGTTTTGAAAATTGGTACACATGTTCGTGAGGGGCTTCTGAAGAATATACTAGAAGTCCCTCCGCCATCTTGGATTTCATCCTCTTTTTAATTTTAGTTTTTCTTGAATATATCGAAAACTATTCAGTTTTCAAATTACAATTGATGTAACAAATTAAAGAGCATAAAATTCCCTACAAATAGATGCTTTTATTTTTCTTCTAGTTTTAATAGTTTCCAATATAATGGGTCTCAAAGTTTGAAACCATCTTGGATTTCATGCCCTTTTTTTTTTAATATCTCAAAAACTATTTAATTTTGAAATTATACGTAATGCAAGAAAATAAAGAATGCAAAATTCCCTACAAAAGTGTGCTTTTATTTTTGTTCCAGCTTTAATAGTTTCCGAGATCATGGTATTCAAATTTTCCTAGCATCTTGGGTTCCATCCCCCCCCCCTTTTTTTAGTTTTTCTTAAATATCTCGGACCCATTATCTCAGAAACTATTATAGATAAAAGAATAATAAATGCTTTCATTCTTAGGGAATTTCACATTCTTTAATTTCTTAGATCAATTGTAATTTGAAAACTGAATAGTTTTCAAGATATTCAAGAAAAACTAAAATTAAAAAGGGGATGAAATCCAAGATGGCGGCGTCCCCCCCCCCCAGTACCAGGAACTTTTAGTATGTTCATCAGGAGCCCCTCACGAACATGTATACCAATTTTCAAAACTATATGATTTAATGTTTTTTCGAACCCTTCATTGACTGGACTATCAACTAAGATTTTTTACAAATTCATCCACTTTAAGACCCATTATCTCGGAAATTAATAAAGCTAGAAGAAAAATAAAAGCATTTATTTGTTGGTAATTTTATGATCATTAATTTGTTATATTACATGTAATTGAAAATTGAATAGTTTTCGAAATATTCAAGAAAACTTTAAAAAGGGGGATGAAATCCAAGATGGCGGCGCGAGGCCCCCCCTTCAGGACCAGATACTTTTAGTATGTTCATTGGGAGCCACTCACAAGCATGTGTACCAATTTTCAAAATTATATGACTTAATGTTTTTTCACCCCCATTTTGTGCCTCCATTGACTGGACATTTTAACATGCGTTGACACCCCTGGATCTACCTCACCCAGGATTCCTTCCTGGAATTCTTCCCTTTTTCGGTGTTCTTTTCTGAAACATAGGTTTTGAACATTCGGTTTTCTTTTGAAACATACGGTAAACAAAGCTTTATGACTACGCTTTCGATTTATTGTATTCAACATCTGGGGAAATATAAGAAAAAAAGAACATTTCCTTTGCACTTCTCAAGAAAATTAAGCTCTTTTTAATGAACTTTTTTCAAAATTAAGCACTTTTAAGGTGCTTAAAAATGGTTTTCAAATTTAAGCACTTTTCATGACACTATGCACCCTGACATCACAAAAACAAACTAAAATATCAATAAAATTTTATGTATAATTATTAGAATATTACTTTGCACAATTCTAAACAGAATCATAAAAACATAAATGAAAACACATATATAAAAAAATTTTAATTTCATTTAAAACATCTCACAAAAAACCCCCCTAAAATATCAATAAAAATATTTATTCACCTCTCAAAATAAGTAATGAATGGTAAAGATTTACCTGTAAACTCCATAAACAAATGCTTTTGAGAAAGCTTTCTCAATAAGTGAGCAGTGCTCTTTCAAAAGGTGAATATCAACAGTCTTTTTAACTTCAGTCTCAGAGTGGGTTCCAGTAGCATGTACTGACATATTTGCATCCGGGTGGCATTCACATTCAAAAACATGATTTTCATATCTATCTATAATCTTACTGCTGTTATGCATTTGAACCAGCTGGTTAACAATTGCTGATGAAACACAATTATATACAAAAATAGGAAGAATTAACGAATTCATCTCAGAATTTTCAACTGGAACTTGCTCGACCTCACAGTTAGGGTTTTCACTACTTAACAGTTCAGAAAGTTCTGAACTATCTACATTTGAGGTTTCAGGTGTATTTGAATTTCCTGGTGTTTCATTCTCCAAAGCATTTTTATTAGAAATATTTGGGAAATACAATTTTTTAAGATCATCATATGTTGCAGGTACTAATGTTATAATAATGTGAGAAGAAGAACACCCCTTGACAAAACATCTCCATCTTGGAATGCAGTCTTTCCAATTATCAGGTAAGCATTGCCTATTTAAGTCTAAAGGTTTGTTGCCTGCAGCACAACAAAGATCACAATCAGAGAGGTTGACTGAAGAGTTCTTTTGCAATGACTGTTCAGAAATTGTAAACTCGGGGTGTGGAAAAGGAATGGATGATTCTGAAGTATTTTTGTCCTTTCTGTGAAGAATTTGGTACAAATAAATTTCACAATCTTCCAAAGTTAAACCGATTTCTTGATCATGAAAATATTTCAAATTTTCCATCAGAAAATCAAAAAACAGAACATTTCCAATACTTTCCCTTTCATTATGGCTGACTTGAGCTGAAATAAACATTAATTTATTGTTAAAAGCATTAAAAATATCAGACTTGATGGAAATCTCACAAATAACTGATGTTGCATATATTCTTTAATTAAACTATTTTAATTTTAACGAAAAATTATTTGAAAAACTAAAATTGCAATATTACAGAAAAGTAGTTTATTTTGAGCCAAGTTATTCCATTATAAATAATTTCTACTAATTGATAGTACCCAACAAGGAATTTTATTAAGATTACAGGTTCATTTCAAGATTTCAACAATTATATAACAAAATCTGAAAAGTATAGAAAAAATTAAAGCAATGAAGAATGAATTTATTGGAAAATGAATATTTAGATTCACATGAAGCACACACAAATAAGAAGCTTAGATTAATACAAAAAGAAAAATACTTCAATTAATTTACTAAATTTGTAAATCCAAAATTAAGATCATGCATAAAAGAACACTCTCCATGCCAGTAAAAAGTAGTTTAAATGACTGTAATTAACTTTCAAACAAAAGTCATCACACAAATGCAATAAATTGATAATGATGATTCAAGTGATCAGATGCATATCATTTAAGAATGAGGAAAAGGCTGTTATGCTCTTAAAGGTTTAATTATCTTAAGGTATTTTGTCCATTCACTTAAAAGTACATGTTTCCCTTGTAAATCACAATATAAGAATTATTAATGATGGTTAACCTGTTAGTGTCGAGAATCCTATTTATAGTTTTGCTCTGTCTATGAAGTCAATGGATATTACAAAACTCCTAAACAGTTTCAACAGGCATATACCACGAGTCAGCTAGATTTTGAAGAAAAAATGTCATTTCAATTTTTTTTTAATTTTTTCTTTCATCCATTTTTGAGGCAATGCAAGGAATTAGAAAGTGGTTTTCATTTATTGATATTTTACTTTATTTTTAAAATCTTTAATATTTATGTAAAAAGTTTTTAAAAATAATTTTTTATCAACTTTTTTACATATTTTTTAAAAAAATAAAAAAAAAATCCCTTTTCGGCAAGCTTGAAGGCAAAGGTAGATTCCTTTACGTTAATGTTACAAAAGTAATGAAATATTGCATATTGATCAATACAGACATAGCCAATGACTTTATTGTATCTATACATTGCAATATTTAAGCTGTGATTCTGTTTTCATGAAATTTAATTTTTTACTGTATCAAGGTTTTATCATTCCATTTTTCATTCCAAAAGGTTATGCTAAATTCATTGGTCAGTACATTGGTCGATTTTTTTTTATTTTTTATATCTCAATATATAATCATTCAACAGGTAGGAGTCATAAAGAAATAAACATCTCAGCAGTGCAAATATCTCCTAGATAACATTAAGTCAGCCTATCTGAAACAGTAGTAAGAAATTGACTCTTGGCACGAATGAAGAAGGACTCTAGATTTAAAAATTAATTTATTTAATCTAGGTTACCATATAATTGTAGCGAACATTACTTTGTCATATGGTAAAATCACATGACATGAAACATTTAAACACTTCTAAAATGGGCTCATTTAGAAAAACCCCTGGTTACAGAGATAATAGTCACGAAATTCTTAACATATAAGAGAATAAAAATTATTAAACATTGTGAGTGGCAAATTTAATATGTGTGTTTAAAGATAGGATATAAATGCAGCCAATTTGAACAGTAAAATTAAATCTCCATCGACGGTTAAAACCAAATACTCAGGCAGAAAATCCCAAAACAATTTTAAAATTAAGGAGCTATTTTTCAACATCAAAAAGGATAAAGGGAACTTTTATTTAAATATCTATCTTTTTTGGCTATTTTATATTGAATTTATTAAACAAATCTTGGTTTATATCTTTAGTTAAATATCAAATTAAAGTAATCAGTCAAATTAACTATTAAAATTAACTGTTTGATTATATATTATTTGCTCAATGAAATACAACATTATGAACACCTAGGAACACTGAATACTGTACCTAAGTATTGTATAACATGCAACAATATTTCCGAGAAACTAAATTTTCATAAATACTATCAAAACATTATCTTGCATGCAAATACTAATTTTAACTCAGGATAACACTTGATTTGATGTCTTATTTTAAAATCTTCACTGGAACAATTATTCTTTAAGATGATGAATGTTATATCATGTTAAACAATACAATGAAAGCGATATATATTCTACTTTTATCGACGTTGATCAGTATTCATTAAAATGTATAAGACATAATGAAATTATAGCATCCAATTTTCAATACTGCCAAAAAATATAGATATTAAATGTGTCTTGTAATATACTGAAAGAAGAATAAAATAAATTAAATACTTTAAAGGAAATAAGAGCAACTTTTTGAAATCAAAATGAAAAGTTCTTTTTAAAAGTGAAGTTATTTTTGCCGTCAACAGATGGATGTAAAAAACAATGAGAATAATATTATAAATTCTACATTTATTGGCATAATATAATATCTCTAAAATAGAGTAAAATATGTATGTGATTTATTGTTTTGAATCTTGTATTTGATTTTAAAATACTGTAATTATAAATGTTAAAGGCATCTCGTAATATATTGAAAGAGGAATAAACAAATTTCAAAATTATTCCATTAGTCATTCTATAAAGAGCTAAGATATCGTAATATCCATGTTATTTTACAGAAAACTCTATTCCACCTTTTACATTTTATTGTTCATAAACTAAACCAAACCCCATAAAGGTTTCAGAAAATTAATAACTCTTCTTTGTGTCTCCTATTTTTAAAACTTTTCAAATATATTATTATAAATACTTTTAAACCTTATTTCCTTAATTTATTTTAATAGCAAACCTAAGTTAAGAGGGAAAATTGCTTCTTCTTTGACTTCAGATTTCATTTTTAACTCGAAATTGTAACAAAAAAAGATTTTTAAGAAGAAATTTAATTAAAAAGACTATTCAGAATTAAATGTGAATGTGCGTGAAATTTCGTAGCGATCCAAACTTTATAACTACATTTTATTATCATTTACACTTGCCGCTCGTGGTATCGCTAGTCTAGTGGTAAGATGCAGGTAAGCAAACCAGGATGTCCCGGGTTCAAAACTCGTTGTAACTGGAGATATTTTTAAATTAACAAGATGCTATCCAGAAGATCAGCACGTTGGAATAAAATGTATACTTTATTTTTCCCTGTTCTAAAAAGTATCTTTAAAATATTCAGTATATTGTGCAATATTATATAATATTATTCAGTATACTATAATATTTAATATGGAATAATATTATATAGTATTATATGACATTATCCAATGTTATGAAAGAAACTTTGTACAATATTGAAAAAGTCTTACATTTTACACTGTTTCTATATTGGGAAAAATATTGTATAATATTACTTTTGCGAATTTTATATTATACAATATTATTTGCTACTTGAGATTTAATAGAAATTTATTGAGATCTAAGCTTTAAATTAATTTGGGCATTAATGGATTATGCAAGTCTAGCAGATGGCAGATAATGCACAAAATGTGTTAAAATAAATTAAATAATCAATTGCAATATATATTATTAATTCATTTTAATCAAGTAGTTTTAAAAGAGCCAGAAAAGGCATTTTGAAGCATCTTCATGGAAACAAAACTTACCTTCATGTAAAGTAGAAAAGATCATCTGAGTCTGTGGACATCTAGGAAACAAACTCATCAAACTGAAGGCATAAGGAACAATTACGGTGTTTGTCTGATCAATCTGTTCATTCTTTGTCAAAACTGTTATGTTTGGTAAAGGCTGTGATGACAGACTACACTGGATTCGGCCACCCTGAACTGAAGTAGACTTGACAGGAGCAGATTCACTGATCAATTTTAGACTTTTTTGGCACACAGAGCATAAATGCTCAAAGGTAGTTAGAACTTTTAAAACTTCCATGTCCTTTTGATGTATCTTAAAATGAAATAAACAGCACAAAATCAGTATCTTTTCACTAGGTGAGAAAATTTATCACACTTATAATCAAAATAAATTTACTAATTCTTAATTGAGATACATTGGTTGCAACATTTTTAATTGAATAAGTAATTGTTTATCATTTATAAGAGTTTAATATTAATATTACTTTATCAACCACAAAATTTTATCAAGCAGGAATTTTTTTATATTTATTTTTATATTTTAAATACACATAAAAATCAGTAAAATTACCATGTAAGTAATTAATCAATAAAACAAACAAAACAAAAAAAGCTGCTGCAACCAAATTAATCACTTCATACTGTAATATATTATAAACACATCTCTCATATTTTATACTAAAAGCAAATGTACTCCTTTAATTTCTGCACTCAAACAATGTCTCATAAATGCCATATTTCTTAATAAAAGTATAGAGCATGCATAAATTGAAGTTGCTAAAATATAAAATCAAAGAATAGACAAATTGAGGAACACAACAATCAGCTAATCAGAGATGTGACTGACCAAAATGCAAAAAAGAGGAAATTCAAAAATGCGACACGAAACAACGTGCAATGAAAAAACATACAAAAAGTATGAATTAATTAGTCAATGTACAGAAAAAATTAGCAAAACTACAGACGAATTGGCTTTTATATTCATTTCAAAATATTTCTAAAAGTAAGAAATCAATAGAATATGATTTTCCCAAAGACACTTTACTAAATATATTGTCAAAGACAAATTTAAATGGATATACGACAACAAAATATGAGGGGAAGCCAGTACTTTATTGTAAATATACCACAGTAGCATATTTTAGCGAACATCTCTTTAATGGTCAATGGACCTTTGCGGCATATATCGGACACATTTGGCATACTGGCTTTTTGTTTTTTACAGGTCTTTCATTGACATGACTCAATTGGTGTTTCATAGTTTGCTTTTGAGCATCAGTCATATTGGTATAACAAGCAGCTTCATTTTGTGTATTTTTCTGATTGCTACTGTTTGTACTTTCGTCTAAGTTCAATGAAAAGAACACTTTCTGCAAATCTTCAAAGAGTACTTCTTTCACTGTCTTGGAAATGCCAAATCTTGTCTTGTATGAAGCAGCATTTCGGTGTATAGTAATGCGATCATGAGCCTTTCTATCCTTTGACATCTCTTTCACCAGCTCAAGAAGATCAGGTGCCCCTGCAAATGGCAAGGATTTTTCTGTAAGAAACCCGAGCTAGGACTGGGCGATGTATCGATTTATCGAAAAATATCAATTTAACACCTATATCTCTAAATCGATTTAAGCTTACGTCGATTCCTGATATATATGCCGATTCCCGATGTCTATGCCAATTCCCGATGTTGCTGATTCCCAATGTCTACGCCGATTCCCTCCCGAGGGCGTGAGCACATGTTCTCCTTTTGTTGATCGTGGACGAAACATTAGCGCATGCGTCATATCGATAGACCCTCGACCGCGACTGACAAAAAGTAGATATTGATTTAGCTTGATTGCCGGCGTGCTCACCATTTGCACGCAGTGGCGGACTGGGTCTGAAAAAAGTGGTTGCCAGGAGTCGGTGAGGGCCCACACAAATCTACAATCATAATATGAATTCATTTATATATTATTTTTCATTTAATTTTTTATATTTAATTATATTAATTTAAATCTATAATATTTAATAATTATGTGTTCAAGTTAATTTTTTAATATATATTTAATTTTTCCATGTCTTTAAAATAAATCCCTTTTAACACCTCTTAATTTTCTACATTTAAAATAGCGAAGTTATGATTAAAGTTATTTGATTTTAAATTCTGGAAGTTAAATATTTCGTATATGGTTTTAACGACAAAGTATGAAGGAGAAATGCTGCCCAATGGTAGGGCATCTGTTGAAAGAACCAGGAACCTTTAAAACAAACTTCTTTGGATGATTTAGAGTTTAGTAATTTGTACTGGTAATGTTTCATTAATTTGTAACTAAGGTGGTATCATTAAAAAGACATTTTTGAATTATAAGTAATTCAAAAATCATTTTGTTAGATAGTATTTTTTGAAAATATTGCGAAAAAACGCCAAAATTTTGCTTAATTTTTAAGTAACTGAAATTTTAATTTACTTTTGGATGAAAGACTTAGAATGAAATTTAAACGTTTGACTTGTTTATATTTGTTGTTTCTTAAAAACACTTCATGGCTATTTTTTTTTTAAGAATATTAATTTCCATCAAAATAAAATACTTTTGAAAAACAATTTTTTTAAATGTTTTTATTTTAAGTATACTATAATGATATATGTAATTATATCTAAAAAGAAGCTTAAAAAATTATCAAAGTGTAATTTTCTAATATCGATATATCATTAAATCGAGACATAAAGCTGGTTATATATCGCGATGTAAGATTTTCAACATCGCCCAGTCCTAATTCAAGCAACATTGCTTCAAGGTTCACTGCTCTATCACCAAGTGATGTTAAAGGCTGAGGCTAGTTTTTTTGTACCACTGGTCCAAAAGCAGCATATGCTGGGGGCAATCCATATGGAGTTTCACCATTTTTCTTCTTATCACCACTTCCTGAAAGTTATAAAAATTGAAAATTAGCAATGAAATGAGTATTTTTCTTTCTTAATATGAATAAATATTAATTTATATTTAAATACTTAACATATTAAATTAAATATATATACACAATTTTTATATGAAATACATATTATTTAGGAAATGTTACAGTATAAAAGTGTGTACACACAGAGTTCAAAAGTATTTTAATTTCTAAAATCATTGCATAATATTTAAAAGTTAAAAAAATTAAATATTTAATATATAAATTTTAATTATTACATTAAAAAGGTACATTGATTTTTAAAAGTTATTTTTTCTTACCAATATGTTTTTAACCCACATTTTTTTTCAGACTTTGGAAAAAGTGCCACTAAAGTAACATCAAATTAGGCAGCATGCATTAACATATCAAATTACATTCATTCTCACAGTTCAGATCTTTAAAAAAATCATAAATAGCAAAAAGTTAGGAAAACGAATAAAAGGTTTAAACCACAACTCACCAGGTAATGCAAAGTGCTCCTTCGTGGCTGCAGAAATGACTTATGCTTTCCGGATTTAACGTGGTCCGTAAGTGCAACAAATCCTCTGGATCCGTATGTCAATTCCTTGCTGCATACGATACAATAGCTTGCACCACATTTATTCAATTTCCGAATAATCTCGCGCAAATATATCCCTTCAGCACGTTTCTCCAGCCATTCCCATCACCAGGGATTTTTAACTTGTTTATTTCCCGAACGTCAACAGAAGAAGAACGGGATACAATGTCCGTACAAACGCTGGCCATTCTCCTTACAACAGAATCGTAAATAAAAAAGTACGAAGAAAATAATCTTGAAAAAAAATCATGATCCTAAAAAGTAACATGTGCAAAACACAAAATAAGAACAAAATAGTCAACTCGCCGAAGTTTGGAAGAGATCTCGGGGAACAGAGTTGCAATCGTATTGGTTAATCAAATAGCGACGCTGAACTAAAAGGGTGGAACAGTCTATTGGAGTATCCTACAAAGGTCAACCAATTTTACCCTGCGAAAGAAAAGCAAAATAAAGTCTGGAGGAGGTCGGGTGGGGAGGGATGTGCAGCAAGCAAGGGAGAACTTCTACACTTTCTCTCCGCAGGAGAAAATTCCTACCGTGTGATAAATTGTAGAAAATTGTTTTTGTTAAAAAAGTGGAAAAAGATGAGAAATCTAAAAAAAAGTGGAAAACTGCTGATCAGAGGAAGAATCACATCCCTGGCTAATGCATGTGTGATAAATTATTTTGCCAGTATGATTGTCCATTGTTAAATTATGTCTGATTTCTTCATCCTTGTTGTTTTATATATTGTGAGAATGAGTATTTGATCTAAATCTTATAACATTTGTTTTCAAAATGAATATTAACTCTTTTAACAGTCAATACTAGTGTTCTTGTGGGTGAAAACAGTAATCATCTAGCAGGTCATGGTATTTAACTGAACAAGTGTGACCGTCTGTTCTTGTTAAAAACTGTTCTTAAAATGTGTTCAAGGCATAGGACTTATTTCTTTGTCAGTGTTGAAACTTCAAAAAGTGACAAGTGAACTTGTGTTTGAATTTTCACAATGAATGATGAAAATTTAAAAAAATAGCCGTCTAAAGAAAATATTGATTGAAATTGCAATTATTCCTACATTTAGTTATTTTACATACATTCCTGTAAAATTAAATATATGTCAACAAAAAATAAATCTTTTTGTATTTCTATATTTATAATATACTTAAACATCCCATAAAATTTCTTTGAAACCATTAAAAAAAACATAAGATAGATATTATTTGAAGAACTAACTAGATCGATTTCCCATCTCCAAGTTAGTGAGTTATTGATATCACCCCGAAATTTCGGTAAACTCAAATTTCAGGATGCTTTACCTATGATAGATGAACAAGGTGTACAAACTCACAGGAATTTTTGTAATTAGGTCTTAACTCGACCCAACCCTGAAACTGAAGCTTGCCATCAGCCTGCTGCATCTGACCATTCATAAATGAGAATCTTTATTATTGCCTAGATGAGAACCTCAAAAGCTTGATTTTATGGATTTAAAATCTCTACAGTGACATTTAAAACAGTTTCCTTTATAACCTGTGACAGAGATTTAATCTTTAATTAACAAAATGGTTTGTTTTGTTTCAATTAACTGAACTCAAATCATTTGATTTTCAGATGATGACATGCCAGGGTTTCTCTTTGTTTAAATGAATCTATTGCAGTAACATAATCTTTCAAACAAATACATACTCAAGAAAATCTCTGTTAATGTAAGTACCACCTCAGAGAATTAGATGTTCTACTTTTGTAACAATTGAAGCATCTTAAATCTCCTACAAAAATTTTGACTCTAAAGTAAGTCCTTTTGATGTCCCATTTTAAACAGTTCTAAAGAAAATGACATTTTCGACTATACAAATATTCTTGAGTTAGGGACAAAACTGTTTAAAATGAAAACATGAAGAATAATGTTGAATTTCTTTGCCATTTTCATTCTGTATAAATTATACACAATATTTTTCATCATAATAATGATAAGAATAAATGACAAGATTAAATGCAAATTTATTAGCAGGATATTTGTATAAAAGATAGGAGAGTATGAGAATAAATTAATCCCAGAAGTTTCAAAATTATCAAAACAATAAGATCCATCACTGAATCTGGAGACAGCATAACAGAATAATATGTTCATTTTATTTTCAATCAAAATTCATTAGTTGATTAAAAAAACTGTAGAATCTTGTTGCAAAATAACTGCTGCTATGAACAAAAGCTCACTCAATATGAAACTTTTTCTTTCTTCTTAAAAATGAGAATTTGAAAGAATAGAGATATTGAATCAGGAATTTACAGCAGCTGCATAGTTCAAAAAGTTCTTAAATGATCAATATACATATTTATATTAGAAAAATTATCAGCTTGCGTAATAATTTTTGTAAGTAAAGAAAATTAAATATAATTATATGACATTAAATAGCAATTATCTAAGAACTATTTTAACTCTGCACTCACTTGGATGAAAATATTACTTCTGATTCCAGTTTATTGAATAAAAAGGAACAATGCAATTTCATATAAAGTGTTGAAAATTATGTAAAGTAGACTTACAGCTGCTGGAAGTTGTTCATATGTCAATCCATTCAAATATTCTAGCTCAGGAGACATGACTGTAGTTCCATACTGAGGTTCAACCCAACATTCAGCTATAAGTTGCAATTCACCATCAGCTTCAGTGAGCTCTGTATCATCTTCTTCAGATATACTACAAAGTATAACAGGATTCATATTCTGTCTTAGCTACATAACTTTACAAAAACAAAGTACATGAGCTCTATACAATTTTTACAAAAAGGTTAGATCAGGAATCTGGAATGTATACAAGAAATGCATTAACAAAAGGTAATACCAGAATAATTAAATTATTTGAGCTATTTCTTTTAACAATTCTTTTAACTTTCTATTCATTCTATTCCCATTTATTCACAACATAAAAATGCCTTCAGTAAATAAAAATAACTGAATTTGAAATTCATATCTTTAATAAATCTAATTACAGAAGAAACTTAAAAGAAAAACAAGGACGAGAAACATTTATGATACTAGTTAATATTTAAAATACAAGAAGGAAAACACTAACCTGTCTTTAACAGTTGTGTTGGTATGAGGAGGAAATATAACATACTGAACAACACAACAATTTGATTCTTTTTCTGTCACACCATCAGAATCTGATGCTATTCCTATAGGGACCTGACAATACAGCAGAATTATAAAAATTTAAAAATTTCAATATTAATATAAACTAGCAAGTCACTGCGATATAAAACTTACTTCCATAGGTATTTCTTGAACCAAATATACAATACCAAAGTTTGAATGTGAAAAATGAAACCCTTCCTGTAGACGAATTCTAAAAGGTAAAATAGATAAACTTGATAGATTTTATGCAAATACAGAACTAGCAATTTATATTAAATATCAAATCAGGAAATGTTAAACAGAATTGTATGTTTACATCCAAAGAACAACTTAATAACAGTGTAACATATTTTTAAACATTTACTAAAAACTTTATAAAGCAAATGATTGAATTTTTTTTCCCCTGAAATGATAAAAAGAAGAGAAATTCAGTTCACTGCAATTAGGTTTCAATTCATAAACATTTTTGAAATAAAAAAACAAATATGTAAAATTAAAACTGCAATGATCTCAGTTTGGGGGAACAGGAGAGATAAGATATATTGTAGATATTTTACCCACAAATTAATATGCAAAGAAATTCACAAGGTAAAAACAATGAATTATTTATATTTTGAAACTGGTCGCCGCACAGTGGAGTATTTGTACCAAAATCCTGGCCAAAAGTCTAAAATTTGAAATGTACTCAACAATTGTAAAAATGGTATTTTATAATAGCTGACTAATTGGTGCATCGATCGACATTCATTTCAGAAACATGAGTCATATCCTTTAGCTCCTAGCCTCAGTTGATAAACAGATTTCTTCATTAGTGAACGTAGTTTTTATCACATTTCAGCTTTACTGTAAAGTTTAAATATATTCTTTTTGTGGCTATTTAAACTAATGATTTAAAGTTAAATAATTTTTAAATGTTATATAAAGGTAAGGACCTTTGCTTTAAATTATATATTCATTCGAATATATTTATTTTTCACATAATAAAAAAATTCAGAAGTTAAAAAAAAGTTAATTTTTATGCCTTTTTAGCTCAAATTTATACATTGTGAAAGCTTTTTAAAGGTGTGCCGGGCTTTGCCGAGCCTATTTTAAAGTATAGACATAATATTTACAATACTAAGGACCAATTTCAAAGATAAAATCTTGTGCATATTTGCGCCATTTTTTCATATAATTTTTTTTATAAAATACCTTTTTTTTATTTTCATGACTTTATTATGACATTTTTTGACATAAAGTGAGTTTACTACTTCTTAGGATCCACCTCCGATGTTGGCGGGTTGTAACCCTGTAATGGGGAAGTTGTCGTCATATGACAGGGAAGTTCATCCACAGTGCCAGTGTTAATTGTCGTGGAGACCAGTCCTGCAGTGCACTCCACATGCCTAACCAAGTCGGTGTTTCCGTTTATGATTACTGTACTGCTAAATTACTAAACCAATCTGCGTGCACTTTAAACATGAAATATCAGATATTATAAATGAAAAAATTCAGTACATTACGGAAGTACCAATAAATGAAAGTACCAATGAAAATAGAGCTTGAAAGATTAAATACTCTGTGTTACTGACAATGGGCGATGGAAGAGTCTGAAATACTGCAACAGGGACAATATCTACAATTAAGTGCTACATCTGTGGACTTTCATAAATTACATAAAAGATTTCTAGAAAACCAAGTTGCTTCAAAATTTTGTCTGTCAACTTTACATACACGCATACAATTCTTTAAGTCAGAACTTCACTTATCATACAGAATGCCAATGCATAAGTGACAAGCGAGAATGAAGAAGAGAAAAGAATTGTAGGAGGCATTAAAAAGAACATCCTAAGAAAGTTTAAAAGGGAAATGGGACTGTTTCTTGACAATCCGAAACAATGCTTTTGAACATCAAAAGATGAGATTTTTTCAGATCTAGAATTCTTCTTAGACTGCTTCACGAATCACTGTAGTAAATGTAAAATTGATAAAAAAGGCCGATAGTGATATTGGAAGCTATAATAAATGGGTATCATATTGATGAAAAAAGTTCTAAGTATATGCTGATGAAACAAGATCTACATGGACCTTTATAATTGCACCCTATGACTCCAACAATGTACAAAGTTTTAATAATTATGGTCACTGTAATTCAGCAAGCGGAGAAATACATATTAGCCTGCTGTCATAAGAAGCTACCAAGGCCAGAAACAAATACTTTAGGTCGTACCATTCGAATTACTCCAGAAAGTTCAATAGGGAAGTTTTCAACATAGATGTTCTGAATATGTTTCTTTTAAGCAGTGATTCATTTATGATATGGGCTGGACAAAGACCAAGTGAGATACTTTGTATTAGCAAAACACTATAACTTCAAGAAATGTCTGAGGGTGGTCCTTCTAATAAACATCAAAATGAGAATGGCGAAAACGAAGAACAGAGCTCTAAGGAATAACAATAAAACCATTATTCTATCCCAGGAACTGGAAAACATGTGTATATATATTGTAATGCCTCAAATTTGGCAAACTCTAAATGTAAATATGCATTATATATATATATAATATATTTATATCAATAACCAAAATTTTATAGATAATATAACATTAACCTATTTAATTAAGAATTAAATAAAAGTAAGACAAATCTATCAACATTTACTTTTCTCTTATAAGCAGTAAAGAGTTAAGTAAACTTCATATTTATTTTTAAAAAACATTCTTTTCTGTGTTTATGAGTTTATTTAAGTGTATTTATTAATATAATATAAATCAAAAGTTAACAGCAATGATTTTAACTTTTAAAAGGATGAAAAGTATTTTTGGCCAGGATTTCGCGACAAATACTCCACTGTGCGCCGGTTTGCCCATATTAGAGCTTATAACTTAAAATTATTTAGTTATATCAAAAAATGCACCATATGTAGGATGTTTGAAATAGTTGTTATTGTTTATTTAATGTTAATAATTTGTAAATAAAGCCATTTATCGGACGAAGTTATTCCTGTTTCGAATTTTTTTTAACATAATAAACTATTTTTTTTTTTTTAATATCTGAAAACTCAAACAAATGACTATTAAGAATTAAATAAAATGTCACAAAAAATGAATTTTTCGTTTATTTTTTAGGTAAAACAATTAGTTCCAAAATCAAAAATGAAATAAAGATAGATCCAATATGAAATAGTACAAAAAAGATCGAGTTCCAAGTTTCCAGTTCATAAATGGAATTTAAAGTTTACAGAACAGTAAATGAAAGCAGTTTTTAGCTCCTTATGCTCAAATATTAGTTTGAAATTGTTGTTATAATTTGAAATGCCCTTTAATTTTGATAAAATATTATAAGAATAAAAAAGGAATATTTTGAAATAAAAAAGTAACAAACTCTATAATTCGTGCCAATATTAGATAGTCTTTAAAACATCAATCATATGCAGTCAGAAAACATTGTAAATTTATGTATAGAGCATTTATAGCAGCGAAAAGCTATTTCAATTATTTTTTAATTTGATGTTTCATTATCTGTTTCGCTCTGATTGTGGTATTCTAATCGAGTTTGTTGAAGGATTGGTAAAAAGCATGCATAATTTGAAACAGGAATAAAAGTTTGATAAAATTCCGCAAGAAAAGTCACGTAGTCTAATAAGTTTAATATCAGAGGAAAGGTCAGTGAATCTTTTTGCCAAAGCCAACCGAGGTACAACCCGCCTCCTACCCAAAGTACAGGCGAATTGCTTCCACATCATCTCGAAGAAGGGAAGAAAAGCGAGCAGCCTATCTCCCCTCCTAGAGGAAACAACATTTTGTGACCTTGTCCGTGAGGGGTGTTTTCATTCAGTGACCTTCAGTGATTTCATAGCAATAGATGATGCTTTCAAAAAGATTTTAAAATTTGCTGAAATGACATACAGAGTTGAAACTAGCAACATTAGAAAGGTGAAAATTCGCACTTTAAAATGGTATAAAAATCATTTTCAAGCATTAATTACTTCAGAAGTTATTGACTAAAAAATGGCCGAAAACCCCCAAAATTTACTAATTTTTAAATAATTAAAATTTGAATGAAAATCTGAAAAAAATGGCTCAAGGTGCACATTCCCACCCTCCAAAGTATACTTGTACAAAATTTGGTAGCTCCAAGTTCAACAGTCTATTCTGCAGACCACCAACAGACAGACAGACTTTCACTTTTATTATTAGTAGAGATTAATAAAAGTTTTTTTTTTCAAGCAGTATACCATGAGTTGTCTTAAATTTTAAAAAATAAATCTAAAATGTTTCATAAATTTATCAATGAAGAAAAAATTTCACTTCAAAATAAATACAAAATACCACTATATGTTGTTTTCAATTATTTTGACAAATATATTTTTTTAACAGTTTTTAAAAGAAATCCAAGAAAAATAAGTTTCATAAGTGGAGTAACTTTCTTATGTTACTCCAAAGCCCCTTTTAAGTTATTATGTTTAAAAGCTTATTAAAAAAGTTTTTGTCAGTAACACTAAGCGATTTTTAATGGCCTCCTTTAACCCCTTCGGGGCGGCTGCTCGCTGAAGGAATAGTGCCCACCGGCTGAAGCATTTTCTCCCACTAAGCCTAACATGCATTCAAATTCGTCAAAAGTGCACGTTACATAATAATGCATAGAAAGTGTCCTTTACATAGAAATGAAACCATTTGTAAATATGCGGTAAACCATATCATATTCTAAATCATAAAAGTTTAATTAAAATACTTGATTTTTAATAATAAAAAGTAAAAATATAGTGTATTTCCCTATAATTGAAAGTACCCGAATAAACACTAGATTATTGATGCAAAATTCGAAAATATAGGAAAAAATAAATATTTACTTTCAATATTATAAAATACTTCAAGAAAATTGCAATAATTAACTCTTCAAAGCCTTCTGAAAAATCTTCTATTTTAGAACTCCACTGACATGACAGAATTGGAATCGATATATTAATACTTTCCTCTTCTAATTCAGAATTTGATGATTCATAACTATCTAAAGAACTCTAATAACTTAGTGATAAAGCAATATCGTCAGAAAAATCCATAGATTTGTCATTTAAAAAGTTACATATTTCCTCCTCGGAAAGTTAACACGTTCTTTTAGCAATAACTGCAAAAATAAAACAGGGAGGCATAAAAACCTTTGACAGAATATTTCCCATAAAATCTCAATCCAAGCGACAGGAGAAACTATAGACAATCACTCCAAAATGAGTTAAAGAGCTCTTTAACACATGCTTCTATTTAAACTCACCAGCACATGTTTCTGTTTATATCTCAAAAATCAAATAATTCTAATAGAATGATTCACAGACACGTGGCCGATTACAATCTGACCTCGGAGAGAGAAATACTAATGTACAGGACCAATCTTTTGAAAGAAACATGGAATAGTAATACCATCTGATAGAAAAGATTTTGTTCCAAAAGCCAAACGCATATGTGCGGCTCTCGCCCATAGCAGCACTTTCGCCGTAACGCAAGGATGTGGCGCTCGGCCCTGAGGTGAGTCAAGCTGAAACGCACATATGCGGCGCTCATCCCAAAGGGGTTAATTCAATTTGATCAAATACATACTTTTAATTTTTAAAAGATAATTTCTATTTGTGCAATAATTTCATCAAAATGCTCTATGGAAACTCAAATATCTACTTACCTTGTTAAAGTATACAAAATCTTGGAAGCAGATTTCAAATCCAGAGATGTGCATGATTCATACTGTAAGGTCCAAATCCACCTTTGCTGTAACAAATACTTGCTCAGTGTAGCTAAGGCATCAGCATAAAAGTATGCATCTGACTGCTTTTGGTGAAATGGAATGCTTCTTGTATTTCCTTGGCTGTCCGGGAGAGATACTAGAAAGTTCGTAGGGAGTTTTTCATACCTGTTAGAAAAAAATTGGAGCTTCAAATATATATAAAGAATAGACATAAATTAATTTCAGCATAAAATATACTGTGTTTTATTGAAGATGCATATGAATAGATAGACATTTTAAAAAGCGATGCACAGTATAAAGAAATAATTACAGGAAAATCAAAGCATGAACATTAAGCTAGGATATACATTGGAGGGTGATCAGTTAGCGAACACATCATAAAAAGATTTTTCATATTTAGAAAATGAACACCTCAGAGAACAAACATGAGAAAATATAATGGCATGCAAGATTTGTAAAACTGCATTGTACTGCCATCTGTCAGAACTGCTGCAGAAAAAAATATGGGATGCCAAAGTGGTGGGAATTTTTCTGTGAACATACTAGGTGAACAGATTAACGTGCGAATTTTTATACATCCATAAATGATTTTTGGAACAAGATTCTGACAAACTTTTTATGAATTACATAACCGATTTCAGTTTCCTGAGTTTTTGTAAATGCTTTTTCTGTATTAGTACTATATATATATTGTTTTAAAAAGTGGACTAAAAGAGTGGAATGTCAAGTTCTCACCAAAGAAATCAAGCAACAGATATTTATTAGTATTATTATATATATATATAAACATAGTAAAACATGATATAATTTTTAAAATTACTTTTCGGCCCTTCCTCAACAAATTCAATTTCGTCAATCAATGCTTATTACAAATAAAAACTTCAATTTTATTACATAGATTAGATTACATATTAGAAAAAAAGGAGAAGATGTGTGTGGGGGGAAACAAATATTTCTTCATACTAAAAATTTACAAACTAAGACTGACTATGTATGAAATAAAATATTGTCTTACAAGTGCAATAATTTCTTGTAATAAATTATAAGATATGATTAAAGTAATAGTTCATTCTGAAATCGTTGATGATTAAAGCATTTTTATTTTGTTTACTAACTTATATGAAGAATGCTATTCAAAAATACCTGATTAAAATCTTTTCTACTGGCTTCTTTAATATATAACAACAGCACTGTTCAGATGTAGAAGATTGCTGTCCCAATGATTGAGTATAATCTTTCCCAGCTGAACGTTTTGCAAGCTTTAGATTCAAAACCTTTTCTCGCAAATCATTCACTATCTATAGAACAAAACAAAAAAATCATCTGCTATATACTTAATTCTTAAAGTATATAAAAAAAAGGTCATTTAATTTTCATCGGCTACAAACAGAAAAAAATTTAAATGCTATGTCAAAAAAATTAGATATACTTTAAAATAAAAATGTAAAGAAATAAAATATCTTAATAGTCATAAAACCTGTATATTCCATTATGGCAATAAATCAAATTGCAAGTTGAGTTTTAGACCTCTGTTTGCTTCACAAAGCTAATCTACATTGCCAAGGGGCAAATGTGGTTAATTTGTGTAACTGGCAACTGCGGGTGTCAAAAAACTCATGGGCAACAAGAAAACATGATGTACAAAAAAACTTTAGCATCAATATTTGTATTTGAAAACTGTCTGCTTGACCTATACCAGCTACTAACAAGGTTTGATAAGAGAACTTTTCAGATATTCTTGAAGGTTTTGTTCCCAAAGTGATATACCAGCAAGTATCTGTTATAACACAATGTCCTATTCTTTTCATTACTGCACTGTCATAGTGAGCTCTCACAAGGTCATGGATTACATTAACAGCCACATATTCTAAAATAAAAATGACTCACTGTGTATCTGTATTTCTCTTTATTTACACACTGAAAATATTTGCAAACATGAACTCAAAACAGTATACCTAGAACTGGTCAACTCTTATATACGATTATGTGAAGAACTTTAATATAAGAGTGTATGCATTACCTTATATCTTTGGCATCCTCGCAAACCACCTAAAAATGCAAGTCTTATAACAACACATGGAGGTTTACTTGTTACTCGAATAACATAAAATGATACTGGAGGCTTATCTGGATCCCTGTAAAGAAAGACTAAATGTGAGTTTCTTATACGAGCTGTAGTTTCAATCAAAGTTTTCAAATTTTCTGCAACAATTCTTTTAAACTTACTTTCTATGAATCAACTTTAAACAAAGTAAAACTCATTACAATCATTCTGATAAAGAATGCATTTGATATTTCATAAAAAATACTTTCTATCATTTTAAATTTCTAATTTTACTAAAGTAACAAGATATAAATAATTTTGATAAAATTACTGTCAACAAGAAAGGCAGGGATATTTAAAAGATGCAGAGAGAAATCAGATAAGTTAAAAAGATGTTAGTACCAGCAACTAGCCAATAGTAAACAAAAGCCAATATCTGTTAGTAAAATTTGGCTTCACACTTACTCTAAAAGAAATTAATATAAGAAACTTAAATAAGCACTATTTAAACATAACAAGTGATTGAACAACATTTCTCATATAAAGGCTTAAAAAGTTCGTTTTGTAGTTCACTGTTAACTCAAATGGCAGTAAGAATGTCTCCCAAGCAAAGAATATTTAATATTTATTTAAGCAAACACTGATTTATAATAGCGATGGAACAAATATTCAGCAAGTATTCAGTATTCGGCCGGCCGAATATATTCAAAGTAATAATTTTTTTTTTTAATGAGCTTTTAAATATATTTAAAAAAGAATATTGTAGAATTACTATTCAGTACATATATTTAAAAAATTCATATTATTTACACATTTTAAAGTTGCATTGTACATAAATGTATTTACTAAAGTTGCATATCATTTATCATTGTAAAATCTGAAATTATGATGCAAGAACAATAATTGTTCTGAATTTTCAGGAAAAAAGTTTATCCTGTTTAGTTTCATACATATATATTATGAGCTTCAGAAAATAAATGCTGTGCTTCTAGGACCTGAAAAATATTTCCGTGCTAAATTTGCAAGTCTTGGAATTTTTTCCGTTTCTGCCGCCCCGGCCCCACACACACACACCAATTAAGTGGACATTCTATCTCAGGTATTAGAAATTTTTATGAAAAAGGAAATTTACTTCCAATAACTTTAATTTATCCACTGAATTTTCTTTTGTGTTGGTCATTGCCATGCTCTGTAATGATGACTTTTTTACTTCTGTTTAGCAAGCCCAAAATGAAGAGGGTTTCTCACAATTTATTATTAGAATTAAGATATTTAGATTATAAAAAAATGCATAAAGGTGTGAATATTTTTTTAAATATGCAAATAATCAAAAATCTTTTTATTTAAAATTTGAGCAGTATTTTATTTAAAATCAAAAGTAAACATTTTTAAAAAGTAGGTATTTGGCCAAATCACTATCCTTAATTTATAACACTGTTAAATAGTCAACAAATTAATTTTATTAACTTAAGAGCTAATTTATCAACATAACATCAGCTTGATAACATTAAAGTATAATAAAGTTAAACTTTAAAAAAATTAGGATTTTTTTTATTATTATTATTATTTCAATGAGTTCAGTTTGAAGCATTAAAGTATAAGAATCTCAGTGAAAAGAAAATTTAGGGGATTTTTTTTAGTTCAATGAATAATATTCACTAATAAATTCAATAAAGTAACATCTAAATCCAACCCAACTCTAGTTACTACAATTGTTCCTTTTATTTGATAAAATGATAATTATAGAAAACTTACTCAAACAGAAGATTAATGTATGAATGATTTTCCACAAGAACAAAGGAACTCTCTTCACTCAAAAGTGAGTTAAGAGTTGTGATTGCTTGCCGACACTGCACATGAGCATATCTGCCACTTGCATTTGGTAGATGAAGATTCTTTTGTAGAGGTGTGTCATGCTGTAATATAACACCAATTCTATGGGCATGCATCCATTTTTGCCTGGAAAAGTGAAAGATAATGTTTTTTTAACAATAGGTTTTTTTTTTTTTTTTTTTGCTTAACAGAAGAACAAGTAGTCATAAGCATACTCTTATTGAATTGTTATTTCTGCAAATCATAAAGCAAAGAAATTACTAAGTAAATAAGTACTTCTTACCATACATTTATATCCAATAAGCATAAAGGCTTCCAAAAAGAGGCAAATTGCATGTTTGCAGAATTTCTACAAAAAAAAAAGTTAATGGTTATGTTGTAACAAAAGGGATAAGCAAACTATCATTAAATAACTTTATGTTCAGAATAAAGAAAAAAAATTTTAATAAGAGTAAAAAGCTTTCTTCATCACATACAATATTCTTAACATGTGAAAAGGTTTATTAATCTGCTTACTTTCTACAACAATATTACTTCCCTCCCATGCAAGTATGCAATCATTCTATAATATAAATGCAGTGACATGGCCTCTAACGCCTCAGGAATGTGGATGTGGCGGCTATGACACACTGGACCAGACGCCACACCTGCAGGAGAACAAGGAAGGGGTTTTTTCTTAAAATTCCAGGGGAGAGAGTGCCAAAGTGAATTTCCCTCATCTTTGAAAGAGAAAGATAGTTGGCAAACAATATGCATAGAGAAGATCACACTGCAGGGAAACGAAGGTTAACAAAAGAGATTTGCACAATGGAAGGCATAACAAAGCCAAGAGACATTAAACAGAATTCAAACTGCAAATGTTTAATTAATTAGAATTAATTTATTTTTACACTTTACATTTGTTTTCATTAAAAAGGTTCTTTTTTATTGTAATTACAATTAATTTATTTTTTCACTTCTCGGAGATCTCTACTTTCATTTTCGTTAAAAAGGTTCTTTCTTTTTCATACTTAATTTCGGAATTGAATACTTATATATTTTGCAAAAGGAAAATTAGTGTCAATTGATTCATCATTTCTGTTTTTCATGCTTTTTTTTATTTCTAAAGCACTCTAGCAATCAGCATGAGATTTTCTTCAACTAGTTGTGTTAGTAAATTAGTGACAATCAGATCCGAGATATTGTTGGCAAACTAAAAGCCCATCTTAGATGGGTACAAATCTTCTAGTATAATCATAAAACCAAAAAAAAAAAGGTGCACTAAATCATAACAAAATTCATGGTAGATCCTGTGTAATTTACTGCTTCCATACAGTGAAAATTTTCAGAGCTTCCTATTTTCTGAATCTCAATCCTTAATCATTACTGTCCGATATACAAATCTCAGCAGCAACAGAACTA
>BGPR01009935.1:0-55024 GCA_013235015.1 Araneus ventricosus | reverse complement strand
TCACTGACCCAGCCGTTGTATAAAAAATTATTAAAATGAAAGAAAAGCTTCCACATAAAATGGAATAATTTAATAATTAATTAAATACCTACTGTAGATTTTGAATAACCATTTTAATTAGTACTTGCCAAGCAAGAAGTAAATATCGAGCAAATTCTTTAGCTATAAGTCTAACCGTCTGCCCTGTAGAACATTTATTTTGTCCTCAACTCATCATTCAATTTTCGTAACATCTACCAAATCGCAGAAAATATACCAGCCTAGATACATTCTCATATTTTTGCTTTGTCACCAAAAAAAGTACCACGGTATTTAGATGAGTATCAGCATTTCCAATCTCTCTGCAAATGAAAGAAAAATAATAAAAAAATTTTCCTAAATAAAGTAGTAAAGATGTGCAACAAATTAGTAATATTATAAATTTTTAGTGGGTTATTGTTTTATTTATTATTATTATTATTGTTATATTTCTTGTGACAAGCAAGAATAAACTTTAAATTTTTATGTTTATTGCAAAATAATGCTTTAACTTTAGCATATTTTAAAACATTGCATAATTTAAGGCCCCTGAAAATTTATACCATAAAAATTGATCAGCGCAGAATGCAACGACTAATTCAATTAAGCTAGACGAAGCAAGCTTAAAACAAAAATGCTACCATGTTTCAAACCAAACGTTGGCATTTAATTTTTATGAATTATTTGTTCATTCGCATAGAGGTCTTAAATGTCCATACCTAAACGCCGATGTCGTGTTTTAATGGTTATAAATCTTTTAACATGATAATGTTTTTAGACCTGTATACTTTCTAAAACTTGCGTGATAGTAAAAAAAATAATTCCTCCTTTGCTCACAAAATGCAACACGAAAAAGACAGACCGTTGGACCTAGAACTACAAAATTTCTCTTGTAGTTGCTTCATGAGCTGTAGTTGCTCATTGAGAAGATGTTTTTCACACTTTTAGTTACGTTTTTAATAAATTAAAAATTAGTCTAAACTTTAAAGTATTTCCTAAATTAATTCGAAGCATAAAATCGTTAAAAAGTATTTTTACACAATTTAAAATTAAAAACATTACTTTTCAGGAATAACGGCAGATGCAACATATTTTTAAAATTCGATCGCTTTTAAAATATTCAGTTGTTTGTTTAGTTGCACTTTCGCTATGTAACATTTAAGATAAAAATTTAGTAAATTCTCGTTGTGAAAATATTTAATTTTCATCACATGTTTGTGCCCTTTTTTTAAAAAAAATAATTGAAGTTTCTCGCAATTTCAATCATTTTGATATATTTCTTAATTAATAAATTTCATTCAGAAGCAACGCTCAAATAGAATTTTGAAGAAATAGGTTATATAATCACGGGCCCGTACGGAGGTGATCCTGGCAAAATTGCCAAAGCTGCGCCCACCCCCACCACTATCTGCTACATTTTCTATAATTTTTCTTCCGCTCTATGAACCATCGTCTCGTAAAAAAATTCTAGAAAATATTTTTTTTCTTGCAAATCCAGTATATTTCATATTAAAAAAATTAAGTTTAATAAAAATGTTGCACCTTTAGAAAAAATAATACTTTAATCAATTACATTGCTTAATAATATTGTGTACAACAAAATACTTGTATCATTGCAGTAAATAAATTACAAAAATGTTTTACTTTCTCTTAAAATGAATTTATACACCACAATTACATCTTTACAGCAAAATTTGCCTATTTCACGTCCAAAATATTTAATAGAATTGAAGTTTTGATGCCACTTCAGTCTAGGAGCAGCTACAAATTGGCAACCCTCCCCTACCTATCACTGGACGATTACAGGGTCGCCTAGGGCAATGTACTGGCATGCGGGCCTCTTTACATTTCTTAACGGGCTCCTCATTCATAAAAACAAATACCTACAATCGGTAAATATGCAAGGCAATAAACAACGAGTGAGTATAGGACTATAGCAGTTGACTTTTGACTAATTATTTAATAAGTAGTGTGGCATTCCTGCCAGTCGCAACTTGAAAGCTGGAACCCTCCTCCAATTGAGAATTATGACTGAAGTGACTTCCAGCTTCCTGATCACATCAAGTATTATCAGGAACATCTCACTTCTATAGTTCAGATTAATAGAATGAGATTGTGTGAGTTTTAAATTCAGAGATAATAAACGCAAAATAATAGAGTTCAATTGAAACCCGGCACCATTTGACATATATAAAAATAAGCCCACGGAGATTTTGCCCCTTCTCGGCGTGCTCGGAAGAGTAAGATATAAACACAATTTTATGATTAGTTTTTTGGTAAATGTATAGCGAGTGTACTGTTATTTTTATACCTTTTTAACCAAACTGAAAATAAAATTCTCTAAAAAGTTGCTAAATTTTGGTGCAAATTTGAAACCTGCACTTGCAAAACAGTTTATTGAATTAATAACTGCAGCTACGTGAACTTTTGTTTCAGTTAACACCAAATTCAAGATGTAGGCATGGAACTATATATGAACATGTTGATTTTCCACAAAAGCAAGTTTACTTCATAAACCATTATTCAACATATTTCATTACTAACTAACCGCCTATGGCGACCAGCTTCTTCGCTCGGAATATTGATTTTCCTAGATGTTAAAAAATTAATACAGAACGTTTAACTATTCAAATTTGACTTTTATTACCTTTTAATTATCGCGAAAACCTCCTTAAATTTTGCTTTATTTTTAATTAACTGAAATAATAATTTTCTTTTGAAAAGTACTTTTCCTCTTGTGTTGAAGGAGCTATGTGCCAAATTTCATCAACATTGGACAGGAACTGTCGATTTCTATAACAGACAAGTAACATTCTTCTTTATATACATTAATATAAACTAAAATTTTATTCTAAATAAATTATAACTAAGACGTAGCTGCATTTGGTTATTTATGCAATAAAATTTAAAATGAAGTACCATAGTGTTATTTTTTTTTGTTTTGCTTCTGATCATGCTTTTGTATGTAGATTTATACTAATAATAAAATCGCATTATGCGTAGATGACTGTCGGCTTGCTACGAGACAGATTGTTGAACCCAGAGTTACAAATCTTGTACAAACATATTGTAAAGGGTAGGAATCTAAAACTCAGAGGATTCTTATTTTTTAATTTTAATAAATTAAAAATCATGTAAGAATTTTAGGTTTTTCTGCGAAATCAGCTGGAAATATTATCACAAAAATTGTTTACACCATCTTACATTTCAAAACATTGTCTTTCATATTGCAACAAAATTCGTCTTGCGGGTGTACGTGAATGCAGTCCAATGAGCAGGCTAAAAAATAAAACTACTCATTCTACGAATATTCTAAGAAACTAAAGTGGCACAGGTAACAAATCTGCACTTGTACAAATTTACAACAGTAATTACCAATAAATCTCAATAACAGCACTTTCAATAGCGCTCAAAATCACTCTGTTCACCTGCTTGCTTGCTGATCAAATTACAACTGACCATCTTGCTTTGAGAGCTTGCTTTTATACCTTTTCAACAGGAAGTAACCTCAATACATAGAAAGTGATGTAATCTGTAGAAAGTTCATGAAGTTACAGGCTCCCAGTTCCACAGTTCAGGATTTTTCTAGAAGAATCAATTTGACCCCTAAGTCGTCGACTTTTCTCCAAGTCGCCAATATCAGCATGTCAGTGAAGCAACTTTACAGCTTTGTAACAATACGATACAATTTTAACTGTCATGCATTTTTTCTTAGATTTGACAATTTTTAAATATATTTTTAAGCATAATTTTCAAGAGTAGTTCGCAATGTGGTAAAGAAAGCCAAACCAATTTCATTGATTCATCTAATGATTGATTCCTTAAATTTCATAATTCTTTTATACTAAAAAAATGTGATATAACAATTTACATTGATTATTGCAATATAAAACCTTCTTTTGCTGTAATAAAATGCAGTCCTTTATAGTTGCTATGCCAGTTTTTTAGTATATTTTTTGTTAATTCCTTTTACTTCAAATAAATTTATTTTTTGGATAGATTTACTATATTATTTTGATAGATTTAAATTTTTCTGTTCTGAAGCTTATGCCATTTCTTTATTTGTTATAATTAGGTAAAATATTAAATTTATAATTAAATAAATAAGGCATAATAATTTGAATTTAAGTTTTAATTATACATGATCTTAATAAAAATTCATCTTCATTCAATTTTCTCATTTTAAAGGGTCATTCTGCCTAGCACTTTTTTAATAATTGAATGTAAAGATCTAAATCTTTGATGAGATGTATAACATGCTGCCACAAAATTTAGTTCAAATACTAATATATTTCCTGTCCACTGCTTTTCTTTTTTTCATTAATGATTTATTTATTGGTCTTTTGTCACGATTAATGCTTTCAGCTTACCAAAAGTAAGTAAACGCATTTAATGTTTGTTGCGATAAATAATATATAATTAAATAAAATGGGCGAATCAGCTGGTCGCTGAAGGCGGCTAGTATTAAATACAACAAAAGCAATGTAAAAATAAGTAATAATTTGAGATCACCTTTTCTAAAAATATGCGAAATACTTATTTTTCTTACTGTGCCCACTCTCTGGTGACCCAAAACAGAAATACCACATTTCCAACCAATTACTTACCTCTGAAGAAGCACCGCAGATCGCCCAATAAGGACGAGGCCCTTTTATCCTTTTTTACAATGTTGTAAACATGATACCCCTCCTGTCCTCTTTTCCTTTGGGTCTTTAGTCGTCAAATTACATGATTTTTTTTCCCACTTTGTCCAGGGAGGTTAGATGAAGATTCTTAGACGAGTCCGCTTGTCCATCAATTTTGCTGTTGTAAAATGAGCTGCGCAAAAAGAAAGAACACAGCATGTCGTTTTCTCATTTCTAGCAAGGACCACTTCCTTCTTGCAAAGTGGGACACACCCGCCTTCCCATGTGCCTGAGGGAATAATAAAATCTCAGTGTCCATTGCGGCATTAGTTTGTAATATAAAATTACTTGCTATTTTGTTTAAGAAAAGGCGCAGACGGTTCTTCCCTTTCTCTCTCTCTCTCTAGATGAGACCAACTCACCTCCAGACAAGCTAGCAACTTGGCTAGTCCACAACTGGGCACAACAACTAAATCTCCCGCAATGTTTAATTAGCCAAAGAAGATTTATTCTCGAATACTTTTTTAACACAGCAGATTGTAGCAATCTAACTCTTAAATTTTGTTTCTTAATTTGCCATTTTTGCGCCCCCTTCTGCCTGCGCCCTTGCCGGGGCCAATCCCTCGTTAAGGCCATGTATAATCACTAATGCTTTTTAATATGATAAAACATTTATATGAACATGTCTCGATTAGAGTTTGAAATTTCATTTAAATAAAAAAAATTTCAATTTCAAAGTACAATTCTGCTGACTAATAGACTTTCAGTGAATAACATAACAATGTGTCCCATACGGTAATAGTTCACAATTTTGTTTTTATCTTTAAACATTGTGCATCTATAAGAGTCTCCGCATGACGCTTCAATCGCTAGGCAAGTATTGGTTTGAAATCGTACATTCTTTTACTGTTGAAGATAGTGACAATCGGGGTTGCCATAGTGGCCTTTTTTAAGGCCAAATTCTGAAAATTTAGACTTTTTTAAAAGCTCTTGGCCTTAGGAATTTTCATTTGACCTTAAATTCATTTTTGGTCTTATTTTCCTCATATCTTTTAGAACGATTCTTAATATATAAATTAAATACTTTTCTAATAGACTTTTCATATGACACTTTTCAAATGGCCCACAGTGAACTTTCAAACGAAGTAGTTCCAGGATAAGAAAGGTTTCTGTCCCCTTTCTTCATTCTTTATTAGTCAGAATGCCTCTAGCAGAAGCTACGTCTCTGCACGGCATATAAGAACCACTTTCTCTGTTTTTATTTGTTTCTGTTCATAGTCGAATTCTTTTAAGAAAGGTTCGACACAAAAGCGTAAAATATTATTATTATTTGAGAGAGAGAGATGGAAAGAGGACATCACATTACAGATCTTTTAAAAGAAAAAGGAAGAAAAAGTATTTATGTCTATAATTTCGGTATTGTTTGAACTACCTATCTCCAGCAATTTAACAAACGTTTTAATGTCAAATATAAGGAATAGAAGAAGTTCTCAAGAACAATATTTCGAAAACTTTTGTTAAATTGCTGAAGCATAATGGATTTGGGTGTCAGCTATTTAAATAACACCAAAATTAAGAGTAGTGCATTTTTGATATTTTTATCACATTTTGGAAATTCAGTCATCTACTTTGAGTCTGAAATAAGTATTTATATTAATGTATTTTTTTACTGTTAGTCATTTACTATGAGTATGAAAGAACTTTTCATTTATTGTAATCACATAGCAAAATCATATTGAATGCTGTTGTTGTTAACAGAAGTTGATATATTTCTCTCGATCTGGTCCGGCAAGAACAGAATTTCGTTTGGCTTCTTTTTGCTAGTCGCGCATGTAAATGTTTTTAAAAAATCACTTAAATTTTAGTTTAATAGAATAGTAATACATATGTCAATCTAGAAGGATTCCTTTTCGTGAAGGATATTCATTTTCTTATAACAAATCAGGGGGAAATGTGCGTTTTAATGAAATTTCCAAATTTGGCCTTGTTTTAAAGATGGTTTGGTCTTATTTTGCTATTTTGAACTGGCAACAATATAATTTATTTTGTTTTGTCACACAACATTTATATTTAAAAGCAGCGTTTCATTAAATAACAGGGCAATTGCAATACAAGCGGAAGCAATAAATGTTTATTTAATTTTATATAAAATTTCATTTATTTAAAATAGTGGTAACATATGGAATACATTTTAATAAATAACTATAATGTTTCTACATTAGAATACACAAAAGTGCAGTTAGTGCAAAATTATTCAAGTAAAAGAACAACATATTATTGAAACGTAATTTAATAAAAAGTATTGCTTATTTTAAACGCTAATTAAAAACAATATTGAATTAATATAATGTCAATATAATTCAAATGTCAACAGAATTGGATTGCCATACCTAATCGCCGGTCAAACACAATAAATTATTATTTTTGTTAATTTATTATTTAAAGGATTTCTACAGAAAATTAGCTAAATTTGTTTTCATATGAACTAAAAAATGTCCTTTTTCATTTTATTCTGCATTTTATTCTTTTTTCCTACTTTTCGACGCAATTATAGTTTTGGTTTCACCTTCCAATACGGAAGAAAATTTAATTCCAATGACAGTTTTAGAGATCTGATGTTTGCACAGAAGATCGATTTCATCAATATTTTTGCATTTAATTGTTATTTTCTGCAATATTTTTAAATCTAAGTTGTAAATAGCGCCTGAATTTTATGTGGTAGCAGTGTAAGTCAAATTGCCTGTAAAAAAACCAGTGGAAATGTTCTCCCCTAAACTTTCTCAAAAACGTCCTGACACGGGTGGGGGAAAAAGCGCTAAGCGGTCGCCTTTTTTTTTTTCTTTGCGTCGTAGAATGTTGAAGAAACCGAATAGGGATTTGAACGCCTGTTTTCAGCCGATTAAAGCTAAAATTGGATAAATATCTACAATAAAAGCTAGAACACCACATGTTTCACAAGTGGATGTCACATGTATACGAGGATGTCTTGTTTCACAAGACTTTCTCGTATACTTCCTGACTGAGGTGTCACCCCGATCCCCACGGAAATTGCGGAGCTTCATGAAGGCTCGGAGCAAAGACGAATGCTTAGATTATTTATATTGTCCTCGTAGATCGTGGCAACCCGAAAGGAGTAACAATATAAGTGGGAGTAAAATGCACCAAGCGGGCGAAAATACACAATATGGCGTGGATTCTTCTTTTGTGTGTTTGTGTGTCACAGTATAATGATAAAATCAACATATGCAATTTTAACGACTTTTTTTCAACCGATTGAAACCAAAATTTGACCTAGATCTACAATTAGAGATAGAAGACCACACATCAAATGTTTTTTTAGCTAAGTCATTCTGTTTAGGAGTCATCGTGTTCACAAGCATGTTATTATACAGACTGACAGAAAGTAAACCCATTGATGGATTTGATCAACAATTTCGTGCCGACCTACATTCCTGATACTAAAAACTGTGTACTAATTTTTTTCTATCTAGCTATTTAAGTTTTGGAGTTTTAGTGTTCACATCAACACGGACAGCCAACCAGATAGACTTTCCGTCCACAATTTGATAGAAATCGACCAATCTTGTGTAAAGATCATATAGCAAATTTCATTCCTCTAGCTCAAACCGTTTTTGAGTTATCTTGTACACAGGCAGACATTCATGTTACCAAAATTTTGTTTTTTGGACTTAGGGCGGTCTACAACAAGGAAATTCAGCAAAATCTCAAGTTCGAATTTTTTTTGATGATACTCTTTCTTTGTGAAAACGATTCCAGATACAGACGCCCAAAAACTGATAACACCAAAAACCTACGCGAGCCAAGATGGCGAAGAAATAATCCCGTTGCAAAATTTGAATTTAAAAATTAATTAAGTTGAAACCTTAATGGAAACAACAACAAAAGTTAAGAAAAATACTAATTAAATCGAAAACAAAGTAAATAATTAAGTAAAATTTGGAAATTAAATGAAACGGCTAAAATTAAAGTTTGAATTTCAAAATTTTTAAAGTTGCCACAAGAGATGAAATAAACTTTAATGGCAAATAATTAAAAATACTGACAAAGCCGAAAAAATGATGTTGATGCAATATTTGCAATCTAACAGTTGCAAAAAATATTATCAAATTATATCAGCAAGATTGCAATAAAGAATCAGATGCATCGTAGCGTCCAAACTATATCACGCGCATGATATACCACTGACGTGATGTACTACTTTCTATCAAAAAACGGAAATTAATTTGAAATATATGATTAATATAATTTAAAATTTCTCGAGAACTATTGATCATATCGAGATAAAGTTTATATCAATCGATAGCAAATTTTATTTCAATATTTAAGAGCTATTAAATTTGAAATTAGAACGAAAATTACCTTTTAAATTTAAAATTAATGAAATTTATGTGCTCTAAAAATCAAATAATGCTGTTTAACCTCTCGCAATGCTATGGAGTGAATTTTATTGTTGGTGACGTCAGAGCGTTACATCATCAGTGAGAGACAGATCTGGGCTAGTATTACAAAACATGGCTTTTTGTAACATAATAATATTTTAAACCGGGCATTCTTTCTGAAAATTGTGTATACATAAATCAATTCTCTCAGAATGCAGAGGTTCATGCATTCAAACCACGCAAAGACAAGAGATAAGCACTAAAATATTATGTTTTTTTTTCTTCATTTCTATACGTTTTTTACATTTACAGACTTACTACTTTTACACCACTTTGAAAGTTTAAAAAAATAATTTAGCAACGAAATTATTCTCTAATTTTAATAATTTTTTAAAACTTATTATATAACAGCTGATGTGTTAGATTTATGCCTTTCATTTCCTATTTACATGCGTATGTACTTTTCTAACAGAAGAGTATAAACATTCTCTCACAGTATAAACATTAGTTAAAAAAAAACTTACTAAATTTACATTATAAAATTATTTTATTTTCAAGGTTCTTTACCTACTTTTGTTTTAATTTTAATGGTAATTTTGTGCATTTTGTATAAATTCGATAAAATTTTATGAATTAATAAAGTTGATTTAGAAACGACTCTGAAACAGCATTATGAACGTGCAGAAGATAAAATGCATAGTGCTTTTATTATGATAAATTTTCCTTCTATGATGTTTCCAACTGGAGGAAAAGGAATTTTCAATCTTTTTTTCTATTTGAAAGTGGAATTCGTCTGTACTAAGAGGCCTTGCTGAAATACACAACAAATCGTCGCTACGGTACTGGAAATTGAATCATTTTCTTTTCAAGTTTAAATCATGAACACGTAGGAAGTGACCTTCTGTGGTGGCCGTTGAGTGGCGCTTAAATCGCTTCTTAAATACTGTAAAACTCTTGTTGACAGAACTCGGGTTAACTGTAACCCGGGTTATCTGAAATCGCAAATCCAAAAATACGTACCGTACTAAAAGGAAATAATCGCAAAGGAGATACTTATTTGCAACTTCATCCCTCTTTTTTCTTTTAATGCTCTCCAAGAAGGAGAGTGATTAATTTTAGAATGCTAAAACTAAAAATAATGGATATTAACAATATTAATTACGATACCGTTTACCTGTGCCTCTCAGGCGAATTGCACCCGAAGTAGTCGTAAGGAATGTTGTCCCCGATAGAGGATTAATTTCAATAAAGAATATAAGAGTAGACTACAAAGAGTTTTGAATTCGTTTTATTCTGAAAAAATTTTAAAAATAAATACATAATAGTTATAGAAGTTCATAGCTTTTCCAAAAAAGAATCGCTATCCGAAACAGCTTCTTCCTCCCTTTAGTTTCTCTAACCTGGGTTGTTCTGTAAAATCAGCTTCTGTCTTGAGTTGAAGGCAACAGTGCAATATTTCATTTTGGAAAATATACCACTCTTTTATTTAAGAGCGGCGTTTCATAAAAAAAAATTTGGTCATAACTGTAAATTGTTTTAACTTTAATATTAGATTATAAATAGTATTAATTTCATTTAATATACTGGTAGACTATATAATGCATTTGAATAAATATTAACAATGTTTATTTTATTATTCATGAAAAGACAAAATAACAACACAATTCTTCTTCTTCAAGCGTAACTAAATAATGAATTGTGATTTAAATTTGAGTTGTTCAGAAGTATTTATAGTTGAGTTTAATTTAATTTACTGAGGAAAAATAGGTGCATTAAATAGTTTTGTCCTGTGTAGAGAAAATATAACAGCGTTTTTGAATTAAAGAGTTATGGGATTTGAAGCAACAAAGGCTGTTATCCCCTAATTCCAAATTAGAAACAGTACAGTTGGTTCCAAAAAGACGATTCCATTATAATGATTAGATATAATACAGTTCCCAGATTGGAAAAATTAAACATAATCTCCGACCAGGGGCGGCTCGTGAATAGGGACTGCGGTAATGTAGCTCCCTCGGCTTTTTCCTTAATCCAACTTTTCCGACTAACATCGAAATTTTTCTTTAATCAATTTATTTTATTTCACATTTAAATACTTAAATCTATTAACAAACTAAAGCAGTTTTTCAAATAACTATCTTGATCTTCAAATAAACGCGAAGAAAAACTGAGGCAGGAAACAAAGTTCCCTGTCTTATTTTTTCCCTACCCGAATATAATGCGATAAGGAAAGAGTAACTTCTTAAACAAGAACTGTGTATACTTGTAGCTCCTAATTCTGCCTGCGAATTGACATTCCCTACGATGTTTTAAAGCTGAAAGACTATGGAAGACGACAGTTCCCTTGACATTAGAAGTTTTAAACGTTTCTTCGACGTGGAAAATTTCTTCGCGAGCTAAAACTTTGAAAATAAATTAGGAAATGAGAAGATAGAAATTATAAATATAAATTTATTTGAAAAACGTTTTTGTATAGTAATTAAATTTGAATGAAATTTCTTGCAATCCAAAGGATTTTTTTGATAGTTTTTAGTTATAAGTCATGAAATACATACGAGAAATTTTCCGAGATACATATATGTTTTCAAAATTGTCGTGGCCCCAATATTCTGTACCATACTATTCGGGATCATGTGTGGCATCATCGCGGCATCTGGCAATATCTCAAGTTGTAATTGCATGCACTTCGGATCCGCCCTCTTTTTGATATCACTTATCAACCAATAGCGAGCAGCCTGTTGGAGTACTTAAAGACTTTGATTACTTCTGTTCACTATCTTCTTTTTGTATCATCTCACAGCTAGCGTGTTTAATGATGTTATGATTTAATTTAGGATTTTAATTTAGTTTTTGTTCTATTAAATTTGTTATTTTATTATCTAGTAGTCTTTCTTTGACTGTGTCACCAGCTCTGTGTTTCTCAAAATGGAATACTTTTGATATAGTATATGTAGAATCGGAAATGATAGGTTGAGAAGCATGATAGGTTGTAAAACGTTCTACGTACCTAATACCTCCGCGAATAGACTAGTAAACCTCACCTCTACACATGCCGTTAAGTTAACTTGACCTCGACGTAGACCTAGACGTTGCACATGATTCATGTTTTCAGATGCCTCAATTTTGAATAAAACACGGTTCATTTCAAGGAACAGATTTCTTAATAAAAAGTCATAAATATATCCCATTTTAAACTATCAAAATGCAAATGATTAATTTATTCTATTACATCTATCTAAAATAGAGTATATTTTTTTTTTCGTCTAGGGAATTTCTGTTACTGCATACTCTTCATCAGAACTTGAAACTTGTCTTTAATCATTAAAAAAGAATTAAATATTTTTGTCGCACACACTACGAATCGGGATAGGTTACATGTAGCTGTTTGGATTTCGAAGAATAAAAATTTTGTAATTTTCATACAATAGTCAAGAAAGGGTTTTTTTAATCTTTTCGCTAGAAAAAAAAGAAAACGGATTTTATTTTCAAGTAAATTTTAATGACACGAATAAATAGTATTTGCTTATGGTTCTTTTTTATATTTTATGGTTCTTTTTTCATATTTTATGGTTCTTTTATATTTTATGGTTACTTTTATATTATGGTTATTTTTATTATTATTTATACTAAAAGATTTTTTTATTAATTAAAAAGAAAATTATTTTATTTCTGTATTATACTATCATTTCAATGTTCAACGCAGCTGTGTTAACTTTTAGAAAGGTAATAAGCAATACAGGAGACGTAACTGAAACAAATTTTGGTTCAATTTTTTTAATAAAATTAATTTGTTAATATGCTTACGTATTTTGAAGAAAAATGCTTTAAGTTTATTTATTAAGTATAAAACTACTCAAAGTTAATGAGAAAAGACAAAGAGTGTAAGTGGTACACATATGCATTACTGCGCAGTGAAGGATTAAAGGTGCGCCGGAAGGATAGACAGCACTGTCTCAGATATGTCCGAATCTACGAATTTCCACACCCATCTTCACTCAGTCACTTTGTCCCCTCTCTAATTGGCGCACAGTTGGATCTACATTTATCATATTTGACTCATACTTACGTCATGAAATAAGATGAGTCTAAGAAAATCTTTTCAAAATTTTAATACCATTTTATTTACTTAAATATTAATATATCAAAATAAATTTTAATTTTATATTATGTAACAGCACGCAACAAAAGAGCTAGATTATCAATATTAATGCAAATATTTTCATTGTTTTTGTAGTTAAAGAAACATTCATATTAGGTTTTTCATTTTAAAATTAATGCTTTTTTAATGCTGGCATACTTGATAACACTGCATATATTTTGTGACGATGTTGCTTCACTACACATTATTTCCTAATCCTATATAAAATTCTTTTACGTACACCTTCCAAAAACAATGCACGCTTGACCAAGACAAGACAGAAGAAACAAACCCAAAACTTATTTATTCTAAAATGTTTCGGAAAAGAGGTCGAATTTTTATTCGTTTTTTCATTCTGTTATTTTAATATTGCTAATTTATAAATGCCAATCGACCTTAATATTTAGATTGAAAAAGTATTATTAAAAATAAATTTGAATGAGTGTGATGTTCGGAATATCGAGGAAAGCAAAATTTTTTGAAATCATAATTATTTTAAGAATGTCAGCAGTATTCGATTGCTATCCATAATAGCGGTGAAACAAGTTAATAAGGTTATTTATGATTATTTCTTTTTTATTTAAATTATTTTCATGTTTTTAACAGAAAAATAGCAAAAAATTGTTTCATGTAAAATATGAAATAAGTTTAACATTGATTCTTTCTTTCTATGTATCTCGCACTTTGAATTAAAGTTTTTTATTTATTTCCAGAGTATATGTTGCCGTCTTCTTTCAGAATTCATCGTTCGAGATAAATAGGGTGAAAGTTTTTTTAAAGGCAGATTCACCTTTAAGTGTGCTGAGGGAGCACCAAAGGCGAGAATAGTTTAAAATAACAGTATCCTAGGTCATATGAAAAGATGTCTTGGCAGATGAAATATTTAAACATTTGCTGCCTAAAATTCTTCTACGTTCAAAAGTTATTTTGTCTTGAAATTTCGAATATGATTTTTTCCATATAAATTTTAAACATTTAGTTCTTTTTAATTTCATTTTAATTGTGCATTTGGATTGCTACAGACGTGGCAAGCAAAAAAGATTATTTTTGAGTTTGTCTTTCTTCGACTCTCTCTTTCTGCCCCATGGTTGCTGCACGGACCTTATAGAGAATATAAAAAAATTGCATATTTTATATACAATGTTACACAATGCTACAGTATTTTAAAAGAAGCTTAAAAAAAAGAGGTAGAAATGAAAATTCTGGATATCTCTTCCATAAAGATTTTTGATATTCATGAAAAGGTTTTGAAATTCTAGTGAAAAGTTGTTCCAAAAACAAAAATGAAAATTTGATGTAAAAAAAAGAAAAGAAAAGAGTAGAAAATTTTTCATGATGTTATTTTAGATATTTCCAAATTCAATAATTCCGCAGAAAATTCTTTAAATGTTTGTAAATTACAAATATAACATGACAAATTATATTCCTTTGATTAAAATTACGTAGTATTAAAACTAAGAGAGAAATAGGAAAATGATATTCATCATTCAAGCACATCTCATGCTTGTACTCACATCTTTCAGTTTCACAGGAGCATCATTAAAGAAAACCCATGTTTCTGGTCTTTAAACATACCAGGTTTTTTGCGACGTCAGGTTCCAAGAATAAATGACTAAAAATTTAACTTTTCATCCAAATCACTAAATGCATATCTGTGATAATTATAATCTTGCTCTTTCATCAAGAAGACTCCATTCGGGAGATTAAGGGATTTTAAACTAATCTGAATCTTATTAAGAAGATTATTGAATGAAATATCAGCATAACATTAAAATTTCTTTTGGATCAAAAAGTATCATATTGTTCAAATAATATATGTAATAGAAAGGTCAGTTGCGCTTAGAGCCCAAGTGTTAACAAATTCTCACCCATGACGAAAACTAAATGAAATATTTTTACTTTATTCTCAGAAAAATTTAACTTAAAATGTTTCATTGTAATAATAAAATGCTTGACCTTTTACGTTTAATCCTTTTTAGAAATTAAGTAAATAAATTTCATTTCTTTAGTTTTCGTCAGAGGTTAGGGTTTCAGGCATTAAATGCATATAGGACAATAGACATGATATGCAGAAATTTTTTTTTATCTTGCTTTCAAAAAGTTTTGAGTTTGTGTAATAAAGAAACTTAATAGTAATTATTCTTTAACAGTTTCGTTATCTATTCACTTTTAGATGATGTTTTGTGTATATTACGAAAAAGTGAATAACAGCTAAATTATAATAATAGAAACCAGCGGGAGTGGTCTTCCCTAAACTTTCTCGGATACTTTTTAAGTGGAGATTAGTCAAAATCTCGAGTTCGAATTTTTTTGACGATTACAATACTTTCTCATTGTATACTTCGTATACGAGAAAGTAAAACAAAAAAAAAACAAACAAACCTGAAATCAAATATCTGTTACCACGTTTCAAAAAAATATTACTTTGAAGCAGGCGCGATAAAATAGGCAATGCAATGAATACTAAAGCGAAAATTCTGCTATGGAATTGAATTCCCAAGAAAAAAGTTTATACTACCACAACCGTAACAATTGCAAAAGCGAGTGAATAAAAGATTTGTTGAAATAATGAGATCGGTTTGATTTACAACAATAAAAAAAATTGTGAACAATTGATGCTGGAAAACATTATTTATTGTTGTAAATAAAATTTACAACAATAACAGATTGCTACCAATACGCATGCGCATGAGAATCGGATTAAAAGAAATTGAATATGCAATTTGAACGCCTCTTTTTGACGGATTTGGCCCAAACTTTTATACGGATCTACATTCATAACGATAAAACTGTGCACCAAATTTTATCCATTTAGCTATTCAAGTTTTTGAGTTATAGTGTTCACATGACCGCGGACATACAAATAGACAGACTTCCCGTTGACGGATTTTGTCCAAAATTTGATAGGAACCTACAAATTATGTTTAAAGACCACATACCAAATTTCATCCCCGTAGCTCTAATAGTTTTCGAGTTATCGTGTTCACAGACAGACACACACACAGAGAGAGAGACATACAGACATAATTCCAAAATTGTTTTTTTTCGGACTCTAGGGAGGTCTAAAACGTAGAGATTCGTCAAAATCTCGAGTTCGAATTTTTTGACGATTACAATACTTTGTCTCTTACAACTCTTTGTATACTTCGTATACGAGAAAGTAAAAAGAAAGAAACATTCTTGTATCAAAGGTTCCGTTACACATTCTGTAAATCGATTAAAATTAAATATATACCACGAATATACATTCCGAAACTGAAACTACAATAATTTAATCAGAAAACTTAATTTATAGACTTTTAAGATATTTGGACATGAGAAGTCTTAAAAAGAATTCAACAAAAAAATGACAGCGAAAAATGTCTTTATTTAAGCACTATTGAAAGTCATAAAACATTATGATGAAATCCGAGAATATTTTAGACCTTTTCTTTACTCGTAAACACTAGGCTTGCCTCAATCAATCACTTAAATTTTCCAAGAGAATCGATAGAACAACACAACCTTATTAGACCAACATATTTTAGCAGCATCAATATTAGCGTTTTGTGCCACCAGAAATTAACAGTAAAAAATTGAGAACTTCATTTCATGATCCTCATCAATTTCTGCCTCATCTTGAATATTTCCATGGTAATTAGTTCTTCAATCTCCCTCGTCCTGCAGAAAACGGTTCAGAAAGATATAACCGCAATTTTGAGATTATATCAGTTAAAACTAATCCCCTGATTCCAAGACAATTTGGAGTCTGTTCTTTGAGATATCACGAAAAGATAAAAATTTATCTCAGAATTAGAATCGATCATTTTCTATTTCGAAATGCTATTAGAATTCCTTTTGATGCTTTGTTTATCAGACCACTTTTAGAAAAGCATGAAGTAGCAATTTTTATTTTCTCCTACACGAAATATACAAAGAGAAAGTATTGTAATCGTCAAAAAATTCGAACTCGAGATTTTGACGGATCTCCACGTTTTAGACCTCCCTGAGTCCGAAAAACATAATTTTGGAATTATGTCTGTGTGTGTGTCTGTGAACACGATAACTCGAAAACTATTAGAGCTACGGGGATGAAATTTGGTATGTGGTCTTTGAACATAATTTGTAGGTTTCTATCAAATTTTGGACAAAATCCGTCCACGAGAAGTCTATCTATTTGTATGTCCGCGGTCATGTGAAGGCTATAACTCAAAAACTTGAATAGCTAAATGGATAAAATTTGGTACACAGTTTTATCGTTATGAATGTAGGTCCGTATAAAAGTTTGGGCCAAATCCGTCAAAAACAGGCGTTCAAATTGCATATTCAATTTCTTTTAATCCGATTCTCATGCGCATGCTTATTGGTAGAAATCTGTTATTGTCGTAAATTTTATTTACAACAATAAATAATGCTTTCAAACATCAATTGTTAACAATTTTTTTATTGTAGTAAATCAAACCGATCTGATTATTTCAGCAAATTTTTTATTCACGCGCTTTTGCAATTGTTACGGTTGTGGTAGTATAAATTGTTTTCTTGGGAATTCAATTCCAAACCAGAATTTTCTTTCAGCTTTGGAATTGAATTTTGAATTTTAGTATTCATTGCATTGCCTATTTTATCACACCTGCTTCAAAGTAATATTTTTTTGAAACGTGGCAACAGATATTTGATTTCAGGTTTGTTTGTTTTTTTGTTTTACTTTCTCGTATACGAAGTATACAAAGAGAAAGTATTGTAATCGTCAAAAAAATTCGAACTCGAGATTTTGACGAATCTCCACTTAGAAAGTATACGAGAAAGTTTAGGGGAGACCACTCCCGCTGGTTTTAAAGAATATTGGAAGATAAGATCAAGATTAAGCCTAAAATTATATCATATAAAATTCCATTTATTTCAAATAAGGGTAATGTATGGAAAATGGTAATAAACAATTATAATGTTTTTACATTGCAATGGATGAAAATGAGGATATTGCAAAATTATTCACATAAAAGAGTAATAAATTACTGAAATGTCATTTAATCAAAAGACCGATTTAATTGAAACACTAATTTAAAAAATCTGCTCAGTAATGTATATATTGCTACGCTTTCAATTGAATCAGAATAAACATAAAATAAGGAAGGAGAGAATCTAGAAGTTTTCACACATGAAGGGGAACATATCTGTTTCGACGTCACTCCTCACTTTACAGTACTTTGATTAATTTTCCTCCAGCTCAACCCTTTAAGAAGGCAGACAGTTTAGACCTAGAGATACCTCATTTGGCATATAACTACTTCTTCGGTAATGGGTGTTTTGAAGAAAAATTTATTAAAATTTTATTTAGATTCAATTAAAAAATTGATCAAAATTCTAACGCCTTTCCTGAATAACTTTAGAATACTGTATTTACATTAATTTAAAATATTATATTTCTTCATTATTCGGATTTATTTCCGTTCAATCATTTCTTCCAATCGTAGTGATATTTTGTAAACACTTAGTATTTTTGTTGAGGAAATATTCCAATATGTAATAATTTTGAAATTTAAGAGACTTGGCTTGTATTTGGTCACTAACCTTCTACTTTGTAGTCTGCATCGGACGAGGAAGGATATTAAAGTTTTAACGCTTCTTTTGACACTCCCTCCCTAATTTGCCATTTCTTCGACTTTAGTACATTTTTTCAAAATAAATTTCAAACACAGCTTTGGAACAACTATTTTCCTTGAATAGCCTCCAGCAACAAAATACTAAGATTGTGAAAATTAATGGTAATATTTCGAATAAACAAACATAAATATTTGGTTTTTGAGTTCATTACTAAATCTTTGACAGATTTCCAATATACTGGACATTTTTCAATAGATTATTGTTTTAAGGTTGGCATTCTTTCTATGAACGGCGTGATGTAAAAATATTTACACAGAGACTGATGCAGTCAAGCCCGGTGGAGGCAATACACACGAAACAAGTCTAAGCACATCCAAAGATTGGCATCGCTTTCATTGGTCATTTCTTCGGTTTCACTACATTCTTCAAAATTAATTTCAAACCCAATTTTACCTTTTCCGCTTTTTTTTATATAGCCGCATACAAAAAAATAAAAAGATTGTGAAAGATTAATAGTAATATTTCTACTAAGCAAATATAAATATTATGTTTTCCAGTTTATTACTAATGTTTCCATATATTTCAATATATTGAATAAATCTTGAGCATGATACAATTTTATGCTATAATGCCACCTCCTGCAAATGATGCTGTAATCTTTAAGGTGCTATTTTTAGGGTGGTATTCTTTCCATAAATTGCGTGATGTAAAAACCGTTACGTACAGAATAAAATGATCGATGCATTCAAGCCTGATGAAGACAAGACCGTCGAATCAATCCTAAGACAGTATGATGCTAAGATGTTCGGCCTAGAAACTCGAATCTCCGATGATTTCTTACATGCAGTTTTACTTCCGTTGCCAGTATACAAATGCCAGCCGCTTTTTATATCTCTATTGAAAATTGCTGCTGAAAATAACTTCTATAGAATCTGATGGTCGAAATATCTATGAAATCGTAATTTTGTAAATATAAGGTTTCAATATAATGCTAAAATAATATAATTTCAATGTAATTCGAAAGTCAATAGAATCCATCCAGTCGAACAGAATATCTCATTATTTTTTTATTATCCTATATTAACTTACTTTTAACTATTTACATACCGTTTCACGAGTACAACATTGGAATATTGAGTATTTTCATAAATACTGATATAAATACAGTTATTATTTATTTAATCGTATTCGATATTTTACCACTATTTTTATTAAAGATATGAATTTATATGACAAAATATAGACTCTTTTTATATGAAGTAATGAAATGAAATGTCTTTTATAAGACGTTGCTTTTGATTATAAAAGGGTGTAACATTCATAAATGAAATTTACCCATAGGAGGAAAACTAGTTTTAAGCAAAAAAATATTTTACAGCCGATTGCAGAGCCACTCTACTGCAGGTGAGAAGCATGCAAAGCGTATGTGCTCATAAATTAAAGCACTCAAAACAGAAATATTCTAATTCAATTTCTTTTCGCAATAATTTGCTGTAATCTAGAAAATCCTATTAGTTCAGTCGACTCTTATTTTCAAATGGTGAAAAAAAAAAAAAAAAAAAAGTACATTCCTTTACTTACCCAAACATCTTGCATGAGGATTTATCCTGTTAAAAGGCATCATACCGCCTGTGTTTTCATAATCCTATTTCTGCATCATTCCTACATCAAGTTTGCATTTATATTTTTAAAATTATATCAGATAATACAAAATGCGAAACAGTTCCATTATATTGGAAACATAAAATTAAAGGAAAGTCCTGAAATTATATATTTTTTTTAAAATGTAATTTTACTATTTTTTAATTAAAGCTTATATTGTGAAAAGTACTTAACAATTCTTTCAATATCGTAGCATTTCAATTGAATGGTAGCTTCACTGACTCAGCCGTTGAATAAAAAAAACTATTAAAATAAAAAAGAAAAAACTTCCTGGAAAAATATTTGTATTGTTAAAACCTACTTTAGATCTTTAAAACTATTTTTAGTGGAAAGTACCATACACAAGAAGTAAATTCTGTAGCCTACAGTTTGGCTTAGATCAAGAGTCTGCCCTGTACATACATTCATGTTCATCCAATACTTATCTAATTTTTATGCAGACTTCCAAATCCGCGACAATATACCGTGACTAAATATATTCATTTTGTTCATCACCAAAATTACATCTGGCATTTAAAATGACTGCGGTATATCCAACTCTCCGCAAAGGTCGAATAGAAAACGAACTTTTCTAAATAACAAAAATTAATTCATTGAGTTATATATACATATCATATTATATTATATATATATATATATATACATAAGAGAAGTAGGTAGTATATATACATATATATATCCATGTTGATCAGAAACATGCGTAGCAGATAATTTTTTTTAAGATTGCTCGCTTTCTCTTATGCGTTCGTCTGTTTGATTGCAATGATTTTGCACATCACCATGTTCAATACTATAAAAAAATATCTCAGCAAAAATTTTAGAATAGAAAAATATACAATATTAAATATGTGAGATATACTCAGGTCAATAAAAGAAAATTTTAACATTTATCCTTCTTTTCGCAAGGAGAGATATTAAATATTAATCTTGAGAGTTCACAAATCTTTCATATTGTGTACTCTCGTATATAGAAGTAAGGCTATTGTAAAAAATCTGCTTAAGATTAATCTGAAAAATATTAAAGAATGAAAAATGATGTAGATATATAAAATGCAAAATCTGTTTTGAACTATCATATGTAACAAAATGAATTTTGCAATAATACGTGCTCTAAAATACTGAGTAAGATATTCTAAAATTTTAAAGAACTTATATTTGAATTGAGAACAATTCTTGAAACCTTTTCATTGCTTTTCTTCCCATGAGGTCTATGACTCAAAATCTCGAGCTCGAAAAAATGGTCTGCATGTAGAGCAGTCTTGAATTGATTTTATCATGCTTATTATACTTGCTGATACAATACCAGTCATACTACACTTTATAAAATTAGAACTCTCATGCCTTTATCTGATATTTGTGTTAGGTTTTGTAGTCAAACATTACTCATGATCCATGCATATCTCAAAAATGGCAGAGGTCCAGCATATTAAAATACACTGGCAGTCTCCCTTTAATCTTTCGTAAAATAATTAAAACAATTACCTTGTAGAAGAGGGAATGCTTTGAAATTATTTAACGTTGTAAATTACCATTACATTTCATGCCTATAGATTTGGATAAGGCCATGTGAGATCAATCACCAGTGAGATTAAAGAAGAAGATAGTGGCTGCTCAATAGATTTTGATAAGGCCATAGATCAATTACCAGTGAGATATTAAAGAAGAAGATAGTGGCTGCTCAACCATTAGGCAAGCAGCACCCTCTGAAATTATTTTAAAAGTCATTGCTTTTGTTCTCATTCTTATTTACTTACTCTTCAGCAATCCCAAGTTTCTGGCATTTCCGAAAATAAACAATAATTTTGTATCGCCAGATAGCAATGATAAATGATTAAGAACGGCGCCTAATGATCTTGAGCACTTTGTTCCCCTACCAGTGTTGGCTCGTCCAGTCAGAGATGAGCAGTGTACTTATATTTTCCGTAGAACAGGATCTAACTCTTTTAAAGTCTTTTGAATAATGTATTTAAGCATGAATTACCCAACATTTTTATGTTCCAATTTTGCTTATTAAAACTCATAGGAAAAAAACTTGCACTGCACTGTTCATCCTTCTTACCTCACATAATATTGTTTTATCCCTCCAAGGGTTCAGCGAAGCCCGCAGATTTTTCCCCCACGAGAAATAAATAAGAAAAAAATATCAAAACGTCCATAAAACAGCGCGAGTTTTTTATCGCCAGGCTAGATCGTTCCAGTACTGCTTATTTTCCGACCACACCAACGTATCCCTCCCTTTAAAAATTTTCATCTCAATAATATTTTATAAAGCTACCTACATATCTTTTTTTTTAAAAAATGACTTCCAAGAAAAAAAATATTACACAATAAAATCAAGCTATTTCTGTTTAGGCAACAAGAACCGAAGCAGAAATCCATAAACAACCTATGAGGGAAAGCGAAGACGAGATTTTGGTGATGGCTTCGGAAAAAACGGCGATATGGCGCTTTCTCAGTTAGTCGGACACAAAACCTGAGATGTTAGAACTGTAGCTGTGTAACCTTAAAATACAGAGGTTTTCTTTTCCTCTCTTAATTCATTGGTCTGCTTTGTGCTGTGTAGAATTGGGATGCTATCGAAGGGCTACTCATTTCCAGCCCCAATCGGTGCCTCCCTTACTTCCTGATATATTTTCCATATTCTTTTCAAATATTACAATTTTGTTAAATTTTCATTGAATATCGAATTCTCAGATTGCAAAATGAAGAGAATAAGAATAAAAACTTAATTGCAAGTTTTTAATATAATTTTAGGAGGTCCTATAAGCATAATGGGAGAGCCCTCATTGGCCTCACCTTAATTATCTTTATGGTTGTTATTCCTTTTGTCTTGTTCACGAATTAGAAAAGGGTTTTACAAATATAACGACGATTAAAAACTAAATAGTTTCAAAATATTCTCTCTTTCACTCAAGTCAAATAGTAGCATACTTTTGAAAGGAAATAAGAAGGTTGCGGTCAACATTTTTGTATGGGCGTTTATTCCACATATGAAATATCATGTACTCAAAAGAGTTTGACCTTTAGACATGCAAAAAAATAAATAAAGGCATCTAGAAATCCTATTATTTTGACATGGAATATGTTTATTGGCTAGCGTACTACTTGTAAATTGCGACATACGTGTTGCAAAAGTCATTGAAAATGACCTATTTGAAATCCGTTGAACCTACAGCTACCGAATTCGACACGTAGACATAATGGGTAAAAGAAAGACATTAGTAGATGTTTTTAATTTTATTTTTAGTTAAGTTAAAAATTAATCGATATTTTAAAGTTCTTCATCAATACATTTGAAGCATGTTATTACTCAAAAATCACCATTACACCATTTTAAATTTGGATACAATAGCTTTTCTCGTATACGAATTATATTTTTCTGCTATGTATTTCTTAACTTTAATATTTCATTCAATACTAAACGACTTCGAATACCAGTTTGTTTGACGGGAATATTATTTCATTAGAATCCCTTATGCAAAATATGATACTCGTGGTTCCCATTACAAAGTAATTTTAAACTTCAAATTGTGATGGACATATAATGCGCTTTCTTTTAGAAGCTGTGCACGTGACCTGTTTATTGTCTAAATGAACTTCCTTAACGGAGTCAAGAAACTGTCAGAAGCATGTAACATCTAATTGCAAGTTGTCGGCTCCAACTTCGCTTTCTTATTCCTTATGCAAATTTGCATTTCATTTCAACATTTAAATAGGTCGGCACATGTGATAAGAAAAAGAATTTAAACACAGCAACCATAATCTTTCAGTTTACTGGATATATTTCCTGATAAATTTTCTATCTTAAATGACTCTGTTTGCAAATTTCACATAATATCTCGTCAAATAAAAAAGAGGAAAGAAAATCCATTAGGAAATCACCTTTGCTTTTAACAACTGCAGAGAAAGACGTAAATAAATATTTGTTTTAGCAATTACAAAGGTTTTGAATTACATTGTAACAATGAAAAGTATTGTTGTAAATTAGGCCTAAAACTAATTTTAGAAATAAACTAAAATTAGGGGGCAAATGTTACGATAACAACATTACAACTTATTAACAACATTAAAAATATATATATTTTTTGAATTTTCCAATGATGTAAAACTCATTTTTGCTATAATATTTTTGGAAGATATCATCAAAAAACGCCTAAATTTCGATTCATTTTTAATTTTTGAAAAGTTTTTATTTACATATTTAAAAAATAGGCTTCCAGATGCAGACTTCCACCCTCCAATTTAAGTTTGTGCCCAATTTCGTAAATCTAGGTCCAGTTATCTGCCCTGTAGACCGCCAACACACAGACACACACATATTCTCCTTTATCATTTGTGCAGATACGTTTTAGACACAATTTTATAACAATAGGAAAATATTAAAAAAACATACATATTAATGATTTCAGTTTATTGCTACCTAATGCTTTAACATGATTCAAAACATTGCGTGTCTTTTTAAAAATTAGTAATGCTTTAAACCGTGCAGCCATTCTGAAAATTGCGAATGTAAAAATCGGTAAGCGCAGACTACAGAGACTGATGCGTTCAAGCCGAGCAAAGACAAGAGAGAGGAATCAAGCCTAAAACATTTTCTTCACTCTCAGAGAGGTTTGAAATGCCGATATTCATTTAAATACAGCTGTCGAATTTTTTGATGACTGCAAAACTGTTAACATTATATTATTTTCATGGTGGTATACTTTCTGGAAATGCAAGATTTTACCAAAATATCGCCATCTGTTACGTGCAAACTACAACTCTTTACGGAAAGGTCCGATACTCCTAGTACTACAAAATCTGACACGTAGTTATTTCTTGGGAGGTAGATGCTCACTAAGAAAGTGCTTTCGGAAATGAAATTAGATTTTTAAATAGTTAAAAGTATTCGAAACTTTAAAGTTTTTCTTCAAAATTCTTACCATATTATCGCTGAAAACTATTTTCCCACCTCTTTAAAATTTAAACGAAAATAGCTTTTCAGTGATAATAATTCTTGTTTCAGAGTAATTTATTCTGTCATTTTAATAAGTTTTTTTAGAATTTATTATATAACGACTGATTTAGTACATTTTTTCCATTGATCTCCTGTTTAAATGATGAGTATTTGTTTAACTGAATAGTATACTTTCACAGTGTAAGCTTCAAATAAACAAAATTACTAAATTTACTTTTTAATAGTATTAAATTTTCAGTGTCTCGCTTATTTAATAGGATCAAGTTTTCTCGCTTATTTTTCTTTCAATTTAATAGGATCAACGTGAATTTTGTATTATTTGGACAAAAATTAATGAATTAATAAACTCGGTATAGAAAAGACATCGAAATAGCATTATGAAAAAAGAGACAATATAACAAATATTGCTTTTATCCTAATAAAATTTTCAAGATGACATGTTTCTGACTTGAGGAAAACAATTTCCTTTTTTAACCATTTCAACCTACAATTGGACTGCACTGTAATAGGCTTCGCTGAATTACTCAACGAATGTCATGAACATAGTAATATAAATTGAATCTTTTTTCCATCTTCAAATCATGAACATGCAAAAAGTGATCTTTTCTAGTGGCCATCGAATGACATTCTAATCATTGCCGAACGCAGTCATATTACTTTTCATATTGGTACATTTCACCACTCTTTTATTGAAAAGCGGCATTTTATAAAGGAATACAAGTGCTGAAGTAATTAAACGGCGCTCGATAAAGATCTGTATATAGTAGTTACCTTTCTATTCTAATTAGTGGTATATTTGATAATCTATTTGAATAAAAGTTAGCAATTTTCTTTTTAAAATTCTGTGAAAGGGCATAATGGCAACACAGATATTCTCCAAGAGTAGCTACTTAGCGAAAAGTGATTTATTTAATCAAGAGTTGTCTACCAATATTTAAAGTGCTTATTTTAAATATCCAAGATAAAAGAGTGGCATTAAAAAGTTTCGTCCTCTGTAGAGGATACAAAACAGCGTTTTCACATGAAAGAGTTTAAACATAATCTCAGATACTCTCAGCTATATGTATTTTCACTCATGAATAAAGTTGGCAAAATTACCATGCACTAATACTGGACGTTTCAGTGCTTCACAAATAAAACTTGAAATTGTGGGTAGGTAATTGCTTATTTTACTCTGATAAATGTCAATAATGCTTAGCAATCTAATAAACGGAACACGTAGAGCAATAAAAAGAAATGCAAGGCTAATCTTTTTTAGCCCAGAAATATTTTAAAGTTGATTTTACTCTCTTAATTATATTATTTTCTTCTTTCACATAATTATAATATTGGGCGCAAGTCATTTTAAAATTACAAAGACAAATCAAAATTGCTTCGTTTGTCTCCACTGACAACCAGTTTCTTTCGTCCGACATTCAACATTAGGGAAAATATTCTTTTCCCATTTGCATTGTGGGCTGGAATGGCAAATAAGTATTCGTATTACTTTATTACATCTGATCAATATAAGGTAGAAAACAGTACAGAAACAGGAATATGCCAATGATAAATTTAGAATGGTAGGTCTTTGAGTCACAATCTTTACTTATGAATCTTCAGTGGCTGAATCATCGGTCTATCTCTTACTAATGAAAGTTGAAGCAAATTATCAGAGAATTTAATCTCATTAAAGGGAAGAAATAAAAATTGATTTACCTCTGATCTGGTGAATGGTGCAGAATGGTACGGTATCACATTTAAAGAACTGTAACGCATTTTAGGTTGTGAAAAGAAGAACATAATTTAAAATAAATAATTTCTTAATAGCATCATTGAATATAGAGATACATAAAGTGAAGTTTGCAATATTTGTTTTTCAGTGGCGAATGCGCATAAATTTTCTTCTTCAACAGTGTAAGCATCCTTTTCAAGCTGCATCAAACAAAAGTAAGCAACTGGTGTATGGTCTTGATGCTAAACAGGCAAATTTCGAAAAAATTTTATCAGTTCCCAGCACAGAGTGAAGAAGACAAAGAATGTTGCTGCCTCAGGTCAAAGATACAATTGGTCAAAGAAACCACACTCTCCCCTACATCGTTTTTGAGAACTCGACATTTTTGAATTTCCAATGCCTGCCTTGAAAGAATTGGAAATATGAGGAAAATTTGAATTTTAATTATTAAAGCAATAGGAGAATTTATACTTTCTTGCATGCGACGTATTTGGGAAATTACACCTCAAGATTTTGTGAATTCACACCTTTCCGGTTTTTAAATTATTTTTTATCTATCTATGAACAACTCAAAATGGGTAACTCAAAAGCACAATGCACTCGACAAATGAAATTTGGCATGCGGTTTTTACACCAAAAAGTTAGCCTTCAGTCACATTTTGGAAGACATCCTTTGACGGCTCATCCAAATGCATGTTAATGAAACAACTAATAAACGCAAAGAGCTGGGTAAATAAAAGTCATTATATGGTTTGGTTATCAAAGTTATAGATATGTATCAAATTCTGGGCCGAATATGATTAGAGGATGAAAGTCTCTCAGTCTGTACATTCGCGTAAAATGTGAACGTGATAACCCCAAAACGAAAAGGTTTAGATAAATCAATTACAAATGTGATATTTGACCCAAAATGTAAAACCGCATCAACCTTTGAGCCCAATTGGTCGAGGCGAAGCCTTCCGATACCTGCATTCGGTTTTCTTCCTTTTACAATGAAACACAAATAGCGTAAGATTGTGTAACTATAGGCGGAATTCGGAAGATGAGTGAGCACATTTGCGCCATGCACCTGTCTTCGAGTCCGTAGGCAATAAAATTCTAACTACTTCTGGCGTTCCAGACCTTGCTCAAGGTCCCCAATTTGCACGCTGGGGTATTACATAGTTATTACGGTGTATATGCGAAAGTTTAGGAAAGACCAGTCCGCTGGTTATAACAAATACTTACCTTTCAAAATAGAGTCCTTGTAAAGTTCATTTCAATTGTTGAGAAAGCCAAAACATCTCTGAAATCCACTGAAGTTACCACTCAAACAATTTAATTTATTTTATCACAACATGCAGAAATACAAGAATAATTCCATCGCTTTCTTTAACTTTAAGATCGATTTTTTTTTTACCCTCCTCACATAAATTTTTCCAAAAGCATCATTAAGACCAATACCATGTTTCTGGCATTTCCAGTAATAAATATTCATTTTATGTCCCCAATTAGCAATAATAAATAATTAAAACCAGTATCTTCTGATCTTAATCACTTTATGCCGCTCCCAGTAACGGCTCGTTAATTCTAAAATAAGCAGTGCAAAACATTTTCTGTAGTACTACGTCTAAATCTTGTAGTCGTTTGAGCAATGTACAAACCCGGCAAGAAACGACCTGATCGATTCCTCTCAATGAGAGATGGGGAAAATTTCTGTTTCAAAATATTATTTCTGTGAAAATTTCTGTTTCGAAATATTATTTCTTCTACCAGAGACAAATAGAGGCATACTTTTGAGAAGAAATAAGAAGGAGGTGGACAACATTTTTTATGGTCGTTTATTCCCCATTTGCAATAGCGTGTACTCGAAAGAATTTTGCCCTTTGATCTTTAGGCCTACAAATTAAAAAATAAATATATCTACAAATTCTAATATTTCAACAAGGGATGTTTACAGGCTAATATACTACCTGTAAATTGCCACATATATTATGCAAGAATTGTTCAAACCGCTTTCTTTGCAGACCGCTGTACCTACCACTACGAAAATTCACACTCGGATCTGATGGATAGAAGAAAGTCATTAGGAAAGGGTATCTTCGCATTTTAACTTCATTTTGAATTAAGTAAATATTAATCGACATATTAAGATTTATAAATCAATAAATTTGAAGCACAGTATTTTTCATAAATATTTTTTACAAAATTTTTATCTTTTTTCAAAAACAAACAAATTTTATTATTTTTTCAGTCAAACTAATTTAATTTCCTTGCTATAATTTTTATAATTTTAATAACTTTTTAGCAGAAATTATTGTTAATGTTTCCCTGCATGCAAGCACATTAATTTTATTTTGACTTAGATAATTCATTGAGCGCCATTACATGAAATATAGAGTAACATTGTGAATTTTCTGTGTCTGTATTTGATCATTTTTAGTGGTAGAAATAAAGTATAAATATTAAATTTCTCAGTTTATCCCTAACTAGTTCTTTAACATGTTTCGAAACATGGCATTTTTTTATGACAGTAGTCTTTCAAACAGGAAATTCTTTCTGAAAATTGCGAATGTAAAAAAAATACAGAATGCAAAGGTTGATGCTTTCAAGGCACGAAAAGATAAGAGAGACGAAACAAGACAAAAACTATATTAGCCCAGTAAATTTAGGGTCCGATATGAAAGTAATTCATAATTAGCTGAAAATTTGAAGATTAATTCCTCTTTACATAGAGAATGAACCCTTAAAAGTCCTCTAATTCCCTGTGTGAGCTTCAATCCAAAATGGCGGATCAAAGATGGCCGCCAAGCACTTTTTGACTTGTTGATATTTTTATTCATATCTAAATCAAAAATAAACGTTTTTCAATTCTGAAAAAAAACCTATGTGCTCTACAAGAATTACTGTTTTAATATATACCATAAAATTATTGATATGCAATTTCAAATGGGAGTGCATAAATTTTTTGACGTCAAAACCCAAAATTTATGGTTCTAAGTTTGTTGCAGAGCTCATAAGTTGGGAACATTAATAAATCAGAAAAATGCTGTATGTAGGGAAATTTTGTTTATTTTAGGGAATTTACTAAGATAATTTTTTAAAAAAATTATTTACAAAAAATGGATCAGATGTTCCACTATTTTTGGAGCAACGCAGCAATTAAGCTCCAGAGTGAGACGTCAACAGTCTATGACCCTCTTAAACCTTGAAAAAAATACAAAAGCATGCTTGTCATTTGCCATTCTAAATAGCTGTTATAAGATGAGCAAGACAGAGAGACGTAGAGGAATTGCAACCATGTTTTTTAAAAAGATTGAATTGAAAAAAAATTACAGCACTTTATATTTATTACTATAAAAATACTTGAAGATAACAGATATAAAACAATAATAGTAATACTCGTAAGAATCAAAACGATAATTAATCTACAGTTCATAAGCCAAAAAATATAAGCCAGTCATCAACATCATCTTCATAACCGCTAGAAGAAGGAGCAGAATTTTTACATGCCTCCCCTGAGCAAGAGGCACAAATCTTGGAACAATGAGGGTTTTCTTTCTTACACTGGCATCCTGCACCAAGTCCCTTGTGACAGTTACTTTACTGTTACAAGATATTAATTTCAGAAAATCTTCGAAAGTTTCGGTGGCATTGAAGACACTGTATTCAATTTACCATCCTTCATCAGACATCCCATTCAGTAGGATCCAGGTTGCTCCCCAGTCGCTATTGAACTTAAAAATAAACACAAAGTGAATGCTGTGAAGCTGTTCCACTTGGTGGCAGAGTTGCAAGTTACATTTTTAAGAGAGGGTTTTATTTATTTCCTTATTATAACGGATGTATCGGCAATATCATTGACTTTTCGGGAATCGAGTTGAAGACTGTTGAGCTGTAAAAGCAAAAATGGCAATTCGTGATTTTTCGTTATCAAATGCAAGGATGTATATTTTCTCTTTCTGAATATTTCAGTCGCGGTGTCACATTCAGTGGTTGCGTGCAGGCAGAGAAGTGTATCATTTATTGGCCCAATAGTGTCTAGTGTTTAGGTTATGTTATAGCATATTTTTTCATAGTTAGTTAACAGGGATATTGAAAAATGTAGTGATGTTGCTGAAATACCTAGAACAATTAGCATTACAGGCAGATGTGAATGAGTAAATATTACTATTACAGATCAGGCTCTGATCTGACGATTTGCTCTACACATACCAAGGAGTTAATGAGAAAATTTAAGCTAATTAGGAATTACTTTCATTTCAACCCATTTTTTGGGGCTAAATTTACTGGGCTAAATCTCGAATTTTCTTTAATTGTTATATCATTTCACTCATTTATAGAGAGGTTTGAAATATCGATGCTTACCAAAATAACTCTTTCTAGTTTTTTGGTGACTGCAAAACTATTAACATATTTCCAGGGTAATATACTTTCTATGGGTGCAAGATATTAATAAAATTTCATCATTCTTGTCACAAAACAAAGCGCTCTACGGAAAGAACCGTTACACCTAGTCCTTCAAAATTTGGCACGTAGTTATTTTTTGGTCGGTGATTATTTAGAAAGGTGTTTCAAAAACTCAAATTGAATGTTAATTATTTAAAATATATTCTAAACATTAAAGTTTATCTTTAAATCCAAAATATCACTGAAAATTATTGTACAACCCTTAAAAGTTTAAAAAAAAGCTTTTCAGAAGAATTATTCTTTCATTTTAATATTTATTATATACCGGCTTATACAGTAGATTTTTACAATTCATTTCCTGTTTAAATGCTTAGTTATTTGTTTAACAGAATAGAATAGGGCCCAAGCTTCAATTTAAGCTCAGTGTAAGATTTATGTCAAAATAAAAAAATTGTGATGTTAGATTATTAAAATATTAATTTTCATGGTGAACTCTCGTTGTTTTGTTTTAATTTGAATAGAAACATTTTGTATTATTTCGATATAATTTTATGAATTAATAAAGTTGATTTAGAAGCGACTCAAAAATATCATTATGAACACACAGACTATATAATAAATAATCCTTTTATTATGATAAATTTTTTATGTTAAGATGTTTCGAACAAGAAGAAAAGGAATTTTCTGTCTCCTTTTTAACATTTTAAACTATCATTCGAGTGGACTAATAGGCTTCGCTGAATTACACAAGAAAATGTCGCTATGTGCAATGGAAATTGAATAATTTGTTTTCATCTTTAACCCTGCTGTTCGGTTTGCATTTACTATGCACATACAACGCTCGGGGAAATATGACCCAACCAATTAATACTAAATAAGGGGCCTATTTTCTCCATGCTTTCAGAGAATCTTCTTGTTTAGAGATATATAAGATTTGTTTTTCTAGAATAAGATTGGTATATTTGAGAAATAATACAATGGATATGGAAATATAAACATATGTATGTAAAATAAAAAGATTAATTAAAATAATATTTTTGAAAATCTCAACTCCTTCTTACTTTCAATTCAGACAAAAATATGATACATGCTGCTTGCAGATAAGTTTTTTACAATTCTTGCACAATATATTTGTTTTATTATCATTGCTTAATTGTTAGAACATACGTCGGGCGAGTTTATTACTCAACTTCAAATTAACAAGGAATGTTGATAATAAAATATGTTGCCATCTATCCTGTATTCTTTTGAGCAGTAGTGAATTCAGATTGCGAGGGGAGGGGGTGAGGTCATAAAAATTCTGTATCGTCCTGACGAATGTCAAACCTGATGGCTTATATAAACCAAAACACTTTAACTATACAGATTTTACTCACCTGACAATAAGAATCATAAAGAACACTACAATAGTTTCGATAATTTAATAAAAAATACAATGAAATAACTTGCCAAAAATGTTTTCGACCGCGTCAAGGACAATGGCTAGAAAAGAAGGAAAATTTCCGAGCCTGTCAAGACAAAAAGAAATTATTAGCAGAACTAACCAGCAAATTATAAAATGCAACCCTAGGCCAGCGACTTTTCTTTGCCTTTTAGTATTTAAAAGTGGATCAAGATTAAAAACGGTTCTTTTATTGGCGCTGTACTATAATATCATGCCCGGCTTATTGTCAAGTCTGTTGCTAACTTCTTTATCATAAATCATTATACTCATAAGAATTATGATCCATTCTTTTAAATATACCTTTTCGTCTTCAATAAATGCTATTTTTGATTATATCATTATGGATTGTAGACCTGAATACAGTTTCAAATGCCTTTTTCTGCAACCCTTATTCTTGAGATTGAATACCTACATACGCTTGGACAGCGTTAATTATTTTTATAAAATTTGCTGAATTCAGGCAGCCAGATCGTGGAGGCAGATCCAATTACAAAGTTATAATTTGATGTTTCGACTGAATATGATGCACATTATGAACAGTTTGAGTAGCAATATTATCATCATAATCAGAAGTTTCACTTTCCTCTCTTAAATGATTTTCATGCTCATAAACGTCTTCCACTTCGCAATCATGTGTTTCGATAAGCTGATCTATTTCAGTGTCACTCAAATATCTGCGAATCACTAATATTTATTTTTTTCACGTCATTAAAGTGTCAAGAGTTATTGATATTTTTGTATGCATGCTGTGCTCTCATACAACTGAAACTCATACAGGTGAAATGATTCAATACGGCCCCCCAAAACTTTCCTGAAGATATCGTATAACGTGACCTAGGTTTCGTTCTCTCTGCTCTTGACTAAACTTGTTTGCTTATGCAAAACACGTTTGATGACTTTTCAGGAATTTATTCATGCCTTTACCAGTTGAATTAATAATGTAATCAAGTTTTTAAGTACAATTAGGACAAAACAGACTCGGGTCATATTGACCTGAACGATACATTAATACAATTTCAAAAAATAGACAGAAATTCTATAAATGAAAAAATGCATTTCAGAAGAATAACATATCTCCCTCACTAACAAAGTCACGAAATGACAGTGAAATATCTCTAAACTGCCGTTTTTACAAGAAGTTGAAAAACGTTTCGAGTCAAATAGGCCAGAACAGAATATCAGTTTTACATTATGAATATATAGATAGTGAGCTTTCGAACTGACGTCCAGTTCCGCTGCAATCGGTTTTTAAATATTGGTTTGTTTTCGAAGCTTCTGCCCAGAATTGAAGGCAATCGTACAATATTACCATTTTGCTAAATTTCTCCACTCTTTTCTTCAAAAGTGACGTTTCATAAACCAATTTTCAATATCTTTATAATACTTTGTTTATTTAAATTAGTGGTAGAGTGTATAATGAATTTCAATAAAGTTTAACGATGTTTTTCAGATATTTCATGAAAAGACATATTGAAAACATTCTCCTCCAAGAGCAACTAAATTAGGTACGGGGAAAACCTACTGTTTTTAACCAAAAACCCGTTTTTCGTTTTGGTTAACCGGGGTTTTTTTGTTATTTTTTGTCACAGTTATAACTTTTTATTTTTGTTCCGGTTATAACTGGTTATTTTTTTGTCTCGATTATAACTGGTTATTTTTTAAATTCCAATAACAGGGCAAAAACCCGGATCGGAAGATGGTCTAGATTTTATGTTCGATTAGACTAAAATTTACAAAGTTATGAAGGCTTGGATCTTATCATTTTAGGCCAATCAACGACAACCGCTTTCTGCAGGCGTCTGTTGATTTCCTGATCACTGAAATAGTCTTTATGAACAGATAAAAATTGGCCAATAGATTTATTTCCTGTAAAAATAATATTCATAATAACTTTTGTCTTCAGTTTTAATCGCCAGGTGAAACCGGAGGTGAAAAAAATCTGAATAAAAGAAAACCGGTTTTTTGGGCAATAACCGCCACCCCTAAGCTAAATAACTAAAAGTGTTTTAATCTAGAATTGTTAAAAAGTCTTTATAGTTCTGCTTATTTTTAAGTTCCTAAGAAAAAAATAGGGGAATAAAATAGTTTTGTCCTCTGTAGAGGATATATAGCAGGACTTTCAGATGAATAAAATTAAATACTCAAATACTCCCGGTTCTACGAATTTTCTCACTTCAATCGCACATCTGTTTCGGTAGTCAGTTATGTCGCCCCTCCTCTAGTTGAAGGAGAGTTCGATCTACGTTTATCATATTTGACTCCGAATTATTTCATGAGATTGGATTCAACTAAGAAATGGCTTTTCTTAATTAATTTTAATTAAATTTTAATATATTTAATTAAATTTTAGTATTATATTATAAAGCTGCATGCAGCAAAATAGACAGATTATGAATAATTAATGCGAATATTTTGATAGCTCTTGAGACTAAAGAAACCTCAATACTATGGTTTCTCTTTTAATAAATGCTTGTTAATACTGACATATTTGATAACACTGCATATTTTTTATTCACCATACTGCTTTATGGCTGGCATTATTTCAACAACTTGCGTAATGTAAAAATCGTTATCTTTTCAGCAACTAAGGCTATCAACCCTGACCATGCAGAAGAATCAATACTAAAACACTATTAAGCTACGATGTTTCGTACTAGAGGAACGAATTTTTATTATTTTTTATACATGCAGTTATACTGACATTGCTAGTTTATAAATGCCATTTTTCACTGCTATTTAGATTGAAAAATATTGTAGAAAATAGATTTCAAGGAGTGTGATGTTCGGAATATCGATTAAAGCAATATATTGTGAAACCTTAACATTTCTAACAATGTCAAAAGTATTCGATTTTTATCTTTAATGGCGGAGAAATAATATAATAATGTAATTTATGATTATTTGTGTTATTATTTAAGTTAATTTTTGATTTCTTGTTTTCCTGCAGAAAAATAGTAAAAGATTGTTTCGTTTAAAATATAAATTTTTGTTTTACATTGATTATTTTTTTCTATATATCTCGCAGTATGATTTATTTTTTTTTTACTATATTTCATTTCCGGAGTAAATGCTGGTCTTCTTTAAAAATTTCTTGTAGGAGATAGATAAGGTGTCCATTTTTTAAAGTGAATCAGATCTTTAATTGTGTTGATATGGATGCTTGACCGGAGGACCAAACGCGAGAACAGTTAAATATAACAGTATATAAGGTTATTTGAAACAATGTCGCGGAAGATAAAATATTTATTCATCCACTGACTAAAGTTCTATATGTTGAAAAATTATTTTTTCTTGAAATTTAGGAGACGATTTTTTCCTTATAAATTTTAAACGTTTCGTTCTTTTTAATTTCATTTTAAAGGTAATTTTGTATTGCTACCTATTTGGCAAGAAAGAAAGGTTCTTTTTTTATTTTTTCTTCCCATGCCTGCCGCCTTCTTTACCAAGCTGATGGCACAGTTCTTATAGACAATGAAAAGACATTTTCGGATAGTTTATATATGTTAAACAATGCTTCAGTATTTTAAAGGAAGCTTTAGAAAAAGAAAGACGTGGAATTGAAAAATTTCTGGAAGCTCTTCCATAAAGCTATTTAATAATCATGGAAATGTTCTGAAATTCTAGTGAAAAGGTGTTCCAAAAATTAAAATTAACATTTGCTAGGAAAACGAATCGAAAGCAACAGATGTTTTTTTTTCATTGAGTTATTTCAGAAATTCTCATGCAGAATTCCTTTAAATGTACTTAGCTTACAAATATACAATGACAACTTTCATTCAATTTATGAAAAATACATGGTATTAAGACTATTAAGATATAAAAAGATAATATCCTAACATTCAAGCACAACTCATTCTTGTACTCACAACTTTCAGTTACACAGGAGAATCATTAAAGAAAATCCATGTTTTTGTCTTTCAACGTATCAGGGGTATTTTCGCCGTCAGGTTGCAAGAAGAAATAACAAAAAAATGTATCTTTTTATCCCAATCAATAAATGTATTTCTTTGATATCTATAATCTTGCTCTCAAGAAAACTCCACTAGTGAGATTAACGCATTTTAAACTGATTTCTTTCACCGAAAGAAAATTATTTTATGAAAAGCCAGGATAAAATAAAAAATCTCTTTACCAAAGCAGAGTGAGATTCATATAGATAGGTTTCTATGAGAATTGTTAGAAAAACCCAATTTTTCTAGTTCAACTTCCTCCTCTTTACAACATCAGTATTGTAGTTTAGTGTCGCCAGACACCAACAATAAGTAATTGAGAACAGCATATCATAGTCCTCATCACTTTGTGCTACCGCTTGAATATCTCCATGGTAATTAGACCAATAGTTTCTCTCACAATACAGGAAATGGTTTTAAAAGGTAAAAGCGTTATTATGGGAATATGGTATTTCAATTTCCTAATTCTTTGAAAAATAGAATGCTCTCTTTGAGAAATTTCTAAAAGATGAAAAGTTGTCGTAGGATTTAGAATGGAAGATCGTTTTCTAATTTTAATTAAATTAGAATTTCATTTGTTATGATGATTTGGATATCTTGCTGTTGTAGAAATAGGAAATGTATATACAATTTAAAATGACTGTAATTTTAAACTTCGTACAGTAGAAGTTGTACTGTTGTGGAAAAGAAGAAATGTAGCATACTTGTTCGCTGTATTAATTTTCGTGCCCTTCTTGAAAATAAAGAAATTATGAATGAGTATTCTTTTGTAATTTAAGTAAGGTTGCCATTGATATTTAGCTATAATCGTGCATATTTTTAACACTATGGGTTAGATTCTTAATTTCGAAAATTAAGCTACTAAAGTTTTTATACAGCCATTTGATTAAAAAAGAACTTTTGAGAGTCTCTGGTTTTTACTAACCATAATAAGTTATAAAAAAGAGTCGGAACTGACTTAAACATATGTTTTACTTAAACAAATATTTCTGTATTATGAAAATATATTATGTAATTTTGCATGCCATCTCTTCATTATTTATGTTTTCTAAAAATTTCTTATGTGCTCTTCATTAATTTTGTAGCAAATAAGGATGAATTTGTATGTAATTGTAACATTATTTTCTAACTTAGAAATGCAATGCTTGTAAATTTTAGAATATGGTGTAAGATATGGAATAGAAAGACAGTTTCTATTTTTTAAATCAATCAGATCTCCGTCGTGATGGTGATTTCAAAGTCACGTAGCAGCAGAACTGAGTCTCAACATATCAGCATTCTTTGTCTCCATTAATAATTAATAAAGAGCTGCATTTTCTTATCCTAATAACTTCTCGAATTCCCTGAAAATCTGTCTAATAATAAGACCTGTAATTTTCCTTGAAGATCCAGAAAAGAGTTTAGAGAATTAAAGGTGTAAATGGGAATTTGAACCGTTTCAAATTAATCTCCTGCTGCCACTGGCAAACAGAGAACAGTCATGAGGATTTAAAAATTGATTGTATGTTATGGACTGACAAATCATTTTAAAATTTTAAAATCAGTTAGTACTCCGTTTGTGATGGTGATTTGGATATATTGCGGCAAAAGAACGTATTGTAACACATAAGCATCATATGACACCAAAACCTAACAATAATAAATTAAGAACTGCATTTTGTACTATAACTGAATGCCTTGGAATAAATTTCTATCCGATAAATATCCCTACAATTTCTTTCGATTCTCATTAAAAAGGCTTAGAGAAATAAAAAGGCTAATTGTGAGTTTAAGGCTTTTCCAGCTAAATGTTTGCTGCCACTTTTAATAAGAGTGTGATCTTTGAGTAATCACGAGAGTCTAAGTCTGGGATAAAGGATATGGAATTAAGATATTCTATATTCTATTTCTAAGGATAGATCTCTATCTGTGATGGTGATTTCGACGTCTAGCTACAGAAGAAAGAAAGGCATAACTTTACCCTACGTGGCGATTTGCAACGTCTTAATGAAAATAAAGGTTTCTGAAGTTATTAATTGTTTAAAAGATTTTTAATATTAAATTACTTTTTGACTATGCTCTTCCTGTATGTAATTAGAGCCGAATATATACCAACTTTGAGAATTTTCAGTGTCTGCATTTTATAATTTATCGTGGAAAAAATCAAGGATAAATATTAATTTTTTCAGTTTATTCCTAACTATTGCTTTAACATATTTCAAAACATGGTATTTTTTAAGATGGTAATCATTTAAATCGGGCACTCTTTCTGAAAAAAGCGCATGTAAAAATCAAAAAGCTCCGAATGCAAAGGCTGATGCATTCAAGCCAGGCGAAAGCAAGAGAGACGAATCAAGTCCAAAAATTATCTCGAATTTTCTCAATTTTTATATATTTTCTATCGTTTACAGACCGGTTTGAAATTTCGATATTTATAAAAATATCGCTGTCGAATTTTTAGATGGCCGCAAAAATATTAAAATCTTTCCAAGGTAGCATACTTTCTGGAAATGCAAAATATTCCTTCATCCGCATAAGGAATTCAAAAAAACATTTCGTCATCCAATAAGCGAAAAATACACTTCTCAGAGGAAAGTATCGTTACACATTGTTATTCAAAATTTGATAAGTAGTTATTTCATGGGCGGTCGTTGTACACTAAGAGTTTTCAACAATTTAATTAGATTTTCTATTATTTAAAATATTATTCTAAATTCTTAAGTTTATCCACAAAATTGTTACCACATTGTAGTAAAAACTATTGTTACACCTGTTTAAAATTTCTTAAAAAATTATCTTTTAAGGAAAATTATTGTTTCATTTTAATAAGTCTTTTAAAAAGTTATTATAAAACGGCTCATGCAGAAGATTTTAACCATTCATTTCCAGTTTAAATGCTTAGTTATTTATCTAACTGAATGGCATACTCTCACAGTGTAAACATTAATTCAAAAAATTACTAAATTTACATTAACTTTTTTTTTTACTTTCAAGGTTTTGTCGCGTGTTTTTGTTTCAATTTTATAGAAGTATCGTGCATTGTGTAATAGTTCGATATAATTTTATGAATTAATAAAATTTATTTAGAAACAACTTCAAAATGTTCTTATGAAAACAAAGACGATTTAATAAATATTGGTTTTTTATAATAAATATTTTAAGCTATCATGTTTCCAACTAGAATGAAAAAAATTCCGTTTCATAGTACAATTCGTCTGAATTAATAATCTTTGCAGAATTACGTCGCAGATTCTCACGGGTGAATTGGAAATAATCATTTTGTTTCATCTTTAAATCAGGAACATGTAGGAAGTGAGCGTTTGTACTGGCCGTTAAGAGGCGCTGCAATCGTTTTTCAAATATAATTATCGCAGCATGTACCCAGAATTCAAGGTATTCGTATTATTTCTCATTTTCATATATTTCACCACTCCTTTGTTAAAAAGCGGCGATTTTAAAAGAATAAGGCATAAGTTCTATAAGCTGAAAGTGCCATATATTTAAATTTATATATAATCTTTCTTATATTTAAAATTGTGGTAGTTTATACAATGCATTTGAATAATGTTTAACAATTTTCTTTTTATAATTCATGAAAAGACACAATAAAGCACAATTAATTCTACACCAAGAGTAGCTAAATAACGGAAAGTGATTTACACTAGTCTTAGTTTAAATTTAAACTTGTGCTTATTTTAAAATAGTAAGAAAAAATGGAGCATTATACAGTTTTGTCCTCTCTAGAGGATACGTAGCAGCATTTTCAGAAGAATAACATTAAATACTCCCGGTCCTAAGAATTTTCACACCTTAATTACACATTTGTTTCGGTACCTGTCCTCACTAAGTTATATCGCCTACTCCTCTAGATGGTGGGGAGTTGGACCTACATTTATCATATTTGACTGTGACTTATTTCATAAAATTAGATTCGACTAAGATAGGCTTTTAAAAAACTTATTTAAATTTTTATTTAATTAAATATTAATATATTTAATACAATTTTAAAATTATATTATATATTTGCAGGCAACAAAATAGCCAGATTGTGAATAATAAATGCAAATATTTTGATAGCTCTCTTGAGATTAAAGAAACCTCAATACTAAGTTTTTTCATTTTATAATAAATATTTTTTAATGCTGACATATTTGATAACAACTGAATATTTTTAATGCATAAAACTGCTGTAAGGCTGGAATTCTTTACATAACTTGCGAAATGTAAAAATCGTTATCTTGTACAACAAAAGAGGCAGTCAAGCCTGGCCAAAACAAGACAGAAGAATCAAAGCTAAAACATTATCATGCTATGATGTTTCGGACAAGTTGTACGAATTTTCATTAATATTCTTACAGGCATTACTAATTTATAAATGTCAGTTGTCCCTAGTATTTAGATTGAAAAATATCGTTGAGAATAGATTTCAAGGAATGTGATGATCGGAATAGCGATGAAAGCAATATTTTTTGAAATCAGAAAATTTCTAACAATGTCAAAAGTATTCGATTTTTACCCGCAATGGAGGAGAAACAATATAAAAGGTAATTTATGATTATTTGTGTTATTATTTAAAATAATTTATTATTTCTTGTGTTCTTGTTTTCTTGTTTTACTACAGAAAAAAAGTAAAAAATTGTTTCATATAAAATATAAAGTATGTTTTAGATTGAATATTTCTTTCTATATATCTCGTAATTTATTTCAGTTTTTTTTACTATATTTTACTTCCTGGAGTGAAGGCTGGCCGTCTTTAAAATTTCTTGTAGGAGATAGATAAGGTGTCCAATATTTTAAAGTGAATTAAATCTTTAATTGTGTTGATGTGAATGCTTGATAGGAGGGCCAAAGGTGAGAACAGTTATTTATAACAGTAGCCAAGGTTACTTGAAAGAATGTAGTGGAAGATAAAACATTTATATATCCGCTTACTGAAGTACAATAGATTGAAAAATTATTTCTTCTTGAAAGTTCGAAGGCAATTTTTTCCGTATAAATATTAAACATTTAGATCTTTTTAATTTCATTTTAAGGGTTCATTTGGATTGCTACCTACATGGAAAGCAAAAATTTTCTATTTTGTGTGTTTATTCCTACGTCTGCCTCTTCGTTTACCAAGCTGGTGGCACAGTTTTTATGGAGAGGGAAAAAACATTTTTGAATAGTTTATATGTATTAAGCAATCAGCACTTTAAAAGAAGCTTCAACAGTTTCAGTATTTTAAAAGAAGCTTTAACAGAAGAAAGACGCGGAAATGAAAATTCTTTAAATCTCTTCCACGAAGCTATTTAATATAAATGACGAGGGTTTGAAATTATATTAATTGAAATGAAAAAAGTGCTCCAAAAACAAAAATGAACATTCGCTTGGTAAACGAATCGTAAACAGCAAAGATTTTTTCATTAAGTTATTTTAGAAATTCCCATGTTCAACATTTCAGGAGAAAATTCTTCAAATGTATTTAACTTACAAATATACCATGAAAAATTTCACTCATTTTATCCAAATTTTTTACTACTAAAACTAACACTAAGAACTGAAAAATAATATCCTGTTTCTAGTCTTTCAACATTCAGATTTTTTGCGCCGATAGCTGCAAGAAGACATGATAAAATACGTATCTTTTCAAATCACGAAATTCCTCTCTTTTAAAACTTTAATCTTGCTCTTTCTTCAAGAAAACTGCACTCGTCAGATTAACACATTTTAAACTGATTTCTTTCTTCAGAAGAAAAATATTTAATGAAAAGTAAGGATAACATTAAAATTAAGTTTTCTTTCCCAAAGCAGAGAGAGATTCATATAGATAGGTTTCTAAGAGAATCGTTAGAACAACCCAATATTTCTAGTTCTAATTTCTTGTCTTTACAACAAAAGTATCATAATTTTGTGTAGCCAGACACCAACAATAAGGATTTGAGAACAGCATCTCATGGTCCTCATCACTTTGTGCCTCCACTTGAATATCTACATGGTAATTAGACTAGTAGTCTCTCTCACACTACAGGAAATGGTTTTAAAAAATAAATCGTTATTACGAGAATATAGTATTTTAATTTCCTAATTCTATGAAAAATTAGAATGCGTTCTTTGAGAACTCACTAAAGGATGAAAAGTTGTCGTAGGATTTAGAATGGAAGATCATTTTCTATTTCTAAATTCAATTAGAATTCCATCTGCTGGGATGATTTGATATCTTGCTGCGGTAGAAATAGGATAAGTATATAGAATTTAAAATGATAGTAATTTTAAACGTCTTAGAGTAGAAATTTTACTGTTGTGGAAAAGACGAATTGTAGCAAAGTAGTTCGGTGTATAAATTTTCGTGTCTTTTTTGAAAATAAAGAAATTATGAATGAGTATTCTTTTGTAATGAGAGCATGGTATTCATTGATACTTAGATAGAATTGGGCATAATTTTAACACTATGGGTTGGATTCTTAATCTCGAAAATTAAGCTGCTAAAGTGTTTCATAAAGCCATTTGATTGATAAAGAAATTTTGAGAGTCTCTACGTTTCACTAACCCTTCTAAGATATAAAAAAGTCGGAATTTCAAGAATATCATATTATTAAGGATCTCAATGTAAATTCTTTGCTTAGAACATTAAACCAGCAGTTCTTATCACCATTTGGCTTGAATTTGGAATTCCAGAAAATATTTTGAGAATTTTTAAAATTAGAAAATTAATAGTACATTAAAAACAATTAATCAATTGAAGCGTTATTCATTTGCTTAACACTAAAACGCTCTCTCATGCTTTTATCTCTTTATAGATATCCTGAAAGCTTATAAATAAAAGTCACTCAAATCTGACTTAAACAAATATGCCTATATTATAAAAATATATAATGTAATTTTGCATACCATCTCTTCATAATTTATGTTTTCTAAAATTTTCTATGTGTTATTAATTAGTTTTGAGACAAATAACTATAAATATGTATGTATTGTAATAATATTTTCTTAGAAATGCAATGCTTGTAAATTTAAAATTGTTGTAAGATATGAAATAAAAAGTAAGTTTCTAATTTTTTTTTAATCAATCAGACCTCCGTTCGTGTTGGTGATTTGAAAATCATGTTGCAGTAGATCTGAGTTGCAACATATCAGCATTCTTTGTCACCATTAATAATTAATTAAGAACTGCATTTTCTTACCTTAATAGCTTAATGCCTTCCCTGAACATCTGTCTAATAATAAGCCCTATAATTTTTCTTGAGTCTCCAGAAAATGGTTTAGAGAGTTAAAATTGTAATTGGGAAACCGAACCTTTCAAATTAATCCCCTGTTGCCACTGCCAAAAAGAGTGCAGTCATGAAGATTTAAAAATTAACTGTATGTTACGGACTGACTAGTCATTTTCAATTTTAAAATCAGTTAGTATTCCGTTTGTGATGGTGATTTGTCTATATTGCGGCAAAAGAACGTATTTGTAACATATAAGCATATTATGTCACCAAAACCTATCAATAATAAATTAAGAACAGCATTTTTTATTATAACTTAATGCCTTGGCCTAAATTTCTACCAGATAAATATCCCTACAATTTCTCTCGATTCTCCGTAAAATGGCTTAGAGAAATAACAAGGCTAATTGTGAGATAGAGGCTTTTTCAACTCAACGCTTGCTGGCACTGCTAAAAAAGAGTGTGATCTTTGAGCAATCACGAGAGCCAAAGTTAGGGATAAAGGATATGGAATTAAGATATTCTATAATCTATTTCTAAGGATAGATCTCTATCTGTGATGGTGATTTCGACATCTAGCTACAGAAGAAAGAAAGGCATAACTTTTCCGTAAATGACGATTTGCAACGTCTTAATGAAGATGAAGGTTTCTGAAGTTATTAAATGTTTAAAATATTTTTGAAAATTAAATTTCATTTTGACATTAAATAAAAACATTACAAAAGATGAAAATTGTTAAGCAAAGAATGCAATGACTCATTCAATCAATCAGACGAAGACAAGCTAGACGAATCAAGCTTAAAACTTACCATGCTTCCATGTTTCAAGTCAAAATGTTGGCATTTCCTTTAATTTTTATGTATTGTTTCTTCACTCGCCCGCGAGGACTTAAATGTCGATATGTAAACACCGTAGTCGAACTATTTAATGACTGCAAAACTTTTAAGATGATATTGTTTCTCTACCTGTATTCTTTCAGAAATTTGCGTGATGGTAAAAAATGAATTATTCGTTACGCACAAAATGCAACTCAAATACGGCAGAAAATCAATCGTCAATTTCAAAAATTTGCTCAGTAATGTATACATTGCAACGCTTTCAATTAATTGTATCAGAATAAACATATTCTCAGACAAGGGCGAATCTGGAAATTTTCTCACCTGAAGAAAATATCTGTTTCAAAGCCACTCCCCACTCTCTCTATTGTATCTTTTTCTTAAATTTTTCTCATCTTCAACTCTTTAACAAGGCTGACCAATGGACCTAGAGACTTCTTTGGTAATGAGTTTTATGAAGAAATATTTTTAAAATTTTATTTAGATTTGATTAAAAATTAACAAACTTCTAATACCTTTCCTGAATAACTTTAGAATATTATATTTACATAAATTTACCAATTATATAATTTTATTATTCCAATTTATTCCGTGCAATCATTTCTTTTTCTTGTCGTGATGATATTTTGTAACACTTGGTATTTTTATTAATGAAATGTTCCTGTAGGTAATATTTTTTATATTTAAGCGATTTGACTTGTAGTATGTCAATAACCTTTTACTTTCATTTTATTTCAACAGATGTTGAAGGATCTAAGAGTCCAAGTACTTCCAAAGACCCGCCACTCTGTTATTGTTCGTTTCTTTGATTTTATACATTTTCCACAATCAATTTAAAACGCAATTTTAGAAAAAGTCTTTTCCTCTTTCTTCTATATAACCGCTTGCAACAAAATAAAGCGATTGTGAAAAATTAATGGTAATATTCAGACTATAAATATTATGTTTTTCAGTTTATTACTAATTATTTGACAAATTTCAATATATTGGATATATTTTGAACATGAAATTATTTTTAGGCTGGTATTCTCTCTGTAAATTGCGTGATGTAAAAAAAAGTTGCACAGAGAATACAATGACTGACGCAATCAAGCCTGAGAAAGACAGGACAATCGACTCAAACCTAAAACAGTATGATGCTACGATGTTTCGGCCTACAAATTCGAATCGCCGACAATTTTTTACTTGCAGTTTTACTTACGTTGCTAGTATGCAAATGGCATACGCTTTTTCCAATTGTTATTGAAAATTGTTGCAGAAAAGGACTTCTATAGAGACTGATAGTCGAAATATATATATAAAATTGAAATTTAGTAAATATAAGGAGTCAATATAATGCTGAATTAATATAATATCAATATAATTCCAATGTCAACAGTTTTCATTCGTAAACGCCTGCCTAACAGAATAACTCATTACTTTTATATTCTCGTAGATTAAAATACTTTTCACTATTTAGTTACTTTTTTAAGAGAAAAAAAATGAAATAATGAGTATTTTCATTATTTCTAATAAAAATAAAGGTATTCAAACTTATTCGATAATGTACCAGTTTTTTTAATTAAGTAATTTCTATATATATATATATTAACATTTAAAACTGAGCAATTTGTAGGCTCTGCTTCTTGTTTTTCTTTTCATAACGCGCTGCTTTTAACTATAAGAGCGGTGTAAAATACTAAAAAGAAATTTTATGCTACTGCCTTTTGTTTAGGAGGGAAGGCACTTTTACAAAATTATACTTTATAGCTGATTGCAAAGCCACTTGACGTCTCATAATTACAGCATGAAAACAAAATTATTCTATTTCATTTCACAATAATTTATTGTGTAATTTAGAAAAGCCAATCGAATTTTATTTTCAAATGGGAAAGGAAAACAAAAGACATTCCTTTATTCTTCTCCAAAATGTCTTGTCATGAAGATTTATCATGTTAAAAAGGCATCATACATTATATCGCCTGTGTTTTGTTAATACTACTTCGGGCGAAACACGATCTTCATGAAAATTAGGCGGACAGTTGCAAAAAAATATAATATGTAGTCCCTCAAAAAGTGGGCGTTGTATGTCAACTGTGGGAATTTTCAGTTTTTTGTAAATATTTCGTGAACTATTACATATATATTTACTTGAGTTTTTGGATACTCGCATTATAACGTCTCAGCTTTGCTCTCGTGTAAAAATTTCACTATGTTACAATTCACTTTTTTTTCACAGTCCTATTAAAATTTTTAAAAGAATATTTAATTGTTTTATTAATGAATTTTTTCATGCCTTAATGTAAAATATTAGTGTTCTTTTAGTGAGAGAAGAAAGTTTTGAGAAATATATAATACTTTCAGACATATCGTCTAAAGTTCCTAAAATTAATTTAACATGGGGAACGCCATATTTCAAAACCCTATAACTCTCGAAATTATCATCACAACTGTATAAAAATTTATGGGGAGGCTAATTTCATGACAGGGAGTCGATTCAGCCAAAAAAAATGACAGGCGTAATGGGAAAACTACGAGATAGCTGTTAATTAACTATATTAATTAACTCGGTTTATCAGTTTTTATATTTGAATAAACCTCTCCGCTTGAGCCAATAATTTCGACACTAGTTTTGTGAAGATACGATAATATATACCGGAATTACAGAGGTGTCGCATTCATTTCGTTGACGACTGTATATGCATCCCAGTGGCAGATCATCATCTCAGAAAGGAGCAATGCAACAAACATTTTGTAACACTAGGTCTAACTGCTTGAAGACGTTTGAACAATGTCCAAATCCGGCAAGAAGCGTCCTGAATTTTTTATGTTCAATTCTCCCTCAATCAGAGATGGGAAAATATGTGGATTTTTTTTTCTTCTCAACATATGCAAGCTTCATCTTTTCATATCTAAAACAATAATTTTTCACCTCTCCTTATAAAAATTTTCTTATCTACGGACATTTTTTGAAGAGTCACTTCTAATAAAAAAAAGATTACTCTGTAAACCAGAGCTACTTCTGTCTTTCTGTTTAGGCATCATGAAGCGAAGCACAAAGCCATAAACAACCTCTGACGGAAAGTGTGGACGAAATTTTAATGGGCCCGAAGAAAAGGAAAAGCAATATAGCTCTTTCTCAGTTGGCCGCTCGCGAGATCTCTCCCGAAAAAAAATGCAGCTCCGAAACCTTCAAATTAAGAGGGAGAAAGGATTGAGCTTCCTCTCCGAATTAATTGTTCAGCTTCGAGCAGTGTCGAATTCGGATACTATAGAGGAACTTCTCGTTTCGCAACCCCAATCGGCGTCTCCCTCATCATATTGATTCATGTTCTGTGTTCTTTTCACGTTTTTTTTTTCGATTTTCTTTGACCATTGATCTCTCCGAATGCAAAATTCAGAAAATAAGAATAAGAAAAAATTCAGATATTCACATAATTTCAGGATGTGTTGCTGGCATATTGGACGAGCCGCCAATGTCCTCCTCTTAATTATCTTCCTGGTTTATATTCCTGTTTTCTTGTTCACGAACTAGTAAGGGTTTTGATAAATATAATGGCTATTAAAAGATTTATGCATTTCAAAGCACTTTATCTACTACCACTGGCAATCAGTGGAATAGTTTTGATAAGAAATATGGAAAAGGACGATATTTTTTGTATGACCGTTTATTAAACATTTGAAATGTCATACTCACAAAATAATTTTGACCTACCATATTTAGACCTACAAAATAAATAAAAGGAACTTCAAATTCAGGTATTTAACATGGAGTGTTTATAGACAAGCATACTACATGCAATTTGCTACATGCATTGTGATGCAAAAATCATTCAAAACGCTCTCTTTGGAGCCCGTTGGAGCTACAGCTGCCTCATTTGATACGTGGACTTGATGGATAGAAGAAAGTCATTAGGAAATGGCTTTTGGATATATTAATTTTTTTCTAATTAAGAAAACTTGAGCGATATTTTATGATTCTGCATGAATAAATTTGAAGCATATAAATCCTCGAAAATACTTTTTACAACATTTCAAAGTTCAATACATTAGCTTTAAATTGATACCAATTTTGTATCATTGCTTTAATCTATATTTTAATAATTTATGTTTTAATAGTTCAAGTTTTAAACATAATTCTGTAGGAATATTTTTCCTGTGTGTAATCTAATGAAAAAATAGCAACCTTCTGTATTTTCAGTGTCTGTATTTTATAATTTATCGTCGTACAAATCAAAAATAAATATTAAATTTTTCAATTTATTACTAACTAATACTTTAACGTGCTTCAAAACATGGCATTTCTTTTTAAGATAGTAATCTTTTCAACTGGGCATTCTTTCTGGAAATTCCATATGCAAATATCGAAAAGCGCCGAATGCAAAGGCTGATGCATTCAAGCCACGAAAGACAAGAGAGAAGAATCAAGTTTAAAAAATTATCTCGAATTTCCTTTAATTTTTATATGTTTTCTGTCATTGACAGAGAGGTTTAAAATGTCGATATTTATCAAAATATATCTGTCGAATTTTTAGATGACTAAAAAACAATTAACATATTTCAAAGGTAGTATACTTTCTGAGAATACAAGATTTTAGCAAAGTTTCGTCATCCGATACATGAAAAATACAGTACTCTACGGAAAGAACCTTTACTCACATTTCTACAAAATTTGGTATGTAGTTATTTTTTGGCTGGTCGTTGCTCTCTATGAAAGGGTCTTAATTTAATTAGACTTCTAATTGGTTAAAAAAATTATTCTAAATTTTAAAGTTAAACCTCAAAATTCTTACCATATTATCACATAAACTACTTTTACTCCTCTTTAAAAATTTTTAAAAATCAGCTTGTCATCGAAATTATTCTTTCATTTTAATAATTTTTAAAAAAATTATTATATAATTGCTGACACAATAGATTTTTATCATTAATTTCAAATATAAATTCTTAGTTATTTTTCTAATTGAAGTGTATATTCTCACAATTTAAACTTTAACTCAAAAAATTACTAAATTTACATTTTAAAGTTATTTAGTTTTCAAAGTTTGTCATGTACATTTGTTTCAATTCTAAAGGAAGTATGGCGTTTTTTGTATTATTTCGATATAATTTTATGAATTAATAAAGTTGATTTAGAAACGACTCCGAAATAGCATTATGGAAACACCGACGATATAATAAATAAAACTTTTATTATGATAAAAAATGTCAGTGCTTTGATATTTCCAATTACAAGAAAAAGGAATTTCTAAGGTATCGTTTCCATTTCAAAGTACAATTCTTCTGCACTAATAGCCTTTGCTAAATTACACACAAACTGCATTGGCCGTGGAGTTGCGCTGTAATCGCTTTTTTAAAACTACAGTAAAACTCCGGCAAACCGAACTCGGGTTATCCGAAATGCCTTTGAAATCGCAAATGCAAAAAACGCAAAATGTACTGAAAGGAAATAATCGTGAAGGAGAGACTTTTTTTTTTAAGATCCCAATTTTTTTAAGCCTCCTTAAGAAGGTCAGTGACTATTTTTAGAATGCTAAAATTAAAATTTCGACTGAACTGCTCCCGAAATCACCAATTATGAATATTGCGCAGGACAAAAGATTAACTTCAATAAATAATTTAAATTTAGACTACAAAGAGAGTTTTGAATTCGTTTTACTTTGTAAACTTTTGAGAATTAGATACAAAATAGATATAGACGTTCATGGCTTAACCGAAAAAAAAAAATCGTTCCCCAAAAGGTCGCCCCCCCCCCCCCCTCTTCAGTTCGGTTAACCGGGGTTGTACTGTATTGCTTTGTAACCGCAGCTTCTTCCCAGTGCTAAAGGAAATAAATAGTAGAATATTACATTTTTGTTTAGTTCACCACTCTTTTATTAAAAAGCGGCGTTTTATAAACAAATATATCATAAGCGCTTTCAAAAGGATATAAGCCCTGAGAAAAATATATATATATATATATATAAATAAATAAATATTTTATTTAAAATAATGGTATTTTTTATAATGCATTTGAATAAACGTTAACATTGTTCTTTTCATGATTCTTGAAAAAACACAATGGCAGCTCAGTGATTCTTTGTCAAATTTAGTTTAGTTATACAGGGTGGGCGAAAAGTCCTTGACACATTTAAGAAAATATGCCGAACAAAAGACAATTTCGAACTGATGCCAAAAGAGGGCGCTACAGGATCAAAAATCCAGTTAATGGAATTCTTGTTTTCGAATGCCATTCCTTCGCTTCGTTTGCAAATTGCGTCATTCTTAAAATGACCTCTCCCAGTGAAAAGGCGAATTGTGTTGGTTGGTATTTTGAAAGCAAATCAATTGTAAAAGTGCATCGTAACTTTCATACCAAATTTAATAAACCACCTCCAAGTCGGAACAGCATTTTATCCTGGCATAAGAAATTTCAAGAGACTGGTAGTGTTCTGGATAAACCAAGGAGTGGTCGACCATCAACCAGTGATAGCGATGTCGAACGAATACGTGAAGCTTTTACTCGATCTCCTACGAAATCAACAAGACAGGCTTCCATTGAATTAGGAGTTGCCCGATCATCAATAATCCATGTTGACAAGCACGTGGAAATGAGATCGAGTATCGCCTAGATGTGACACGAGCTATGAAAGGTGCCCATCTCGAAATTTGGTAGACTTTTCGCCCACCCTGTATCAACGTCCCGTTTTAAAGCAACACGAGAGCTATTTTGGGATGGACCTCGTAATTTTTAACCGCGGCCAGATGACGAAGGCAACACCTGCAATGAAATCGGGTCTCGAGCCTTGAAACTTCCGGCCCCAAAGCCGAAACCTTACCACTAGGCCACCGCGGCCAATTCTTCTTCAAGAGTAGTTAAAAAACGAAAAGTGATTTCAACTAGAGTTGTTAAGTATTATTTATAGTGGTACTTAATTTAAGGTTAATCGCACTTTTCCTATTTTTTTAATAATTTTTTCAAACTTAACCACATAGGATGTAAAAGATTTTAAAAATTTGATCGCTTTTAAAATACTTACTTCTTTGTTTAATTGTAGAATACACTTTCACGATGAAACCTTTCATTAAAAAATTAGAAAATTTACTTTGGAATATATTTAATTTTTCTGACAAATTATATGCTTTGTTTTTGAAATTAAGTTGAATTTTCTCGCATTTTCGATTATTTTGATATAATCTTTTAAAGATCATATGCTGGGACTGTTATCTGAGAAATATGAATTACCGTGAATTGCCTTGAAAGAAATTAATTGGTGAGATTCAGATGCATTGAATTTTAGGTTGCTTCTTAACACCGAAGAAAATGTATCTGTAAAATATTTGAATTTCATTATTGTAATTGAAAACATAAAAAGCTGTATTATTTATTTTTCATTGTTTCTAATTTTAGAAGCTTACCTTCAACCTTTTGTCAATGAAATATCAGAAGGTTATATTCACCCATTAAAATAAATAACTCATGATAATTTTATTTTATTAATTTCATGATGAATTTCTTAAAATATTAAATATAAATGTAAATTGGAAGAGGATTATATCAAGTTAGCTCCTTCATAACTCGTGCATGGAATCATAGATATTCTGATTTTAAATTTATTATTATGTTATTAAAAAACACAAAAGACATGTGGATGCCTGACTACAAGAGACGAATAAATTTTTTTGATGTTCCATATTTATTTTTAGTTTCTGTATTAAAGAATAGATGAGTTTCGTGAGAAAAAAACACTATTTTAAAATTCCACGATTTAGACTGTCAAATTAAAAATGTACCAATGGAAATTAGATATTCTTAAATTTAATAATCGCCGAAAAACGAGTTAAAAATACAATAAATACTTTAATAACTGTTTACATCGTTCTCATGACGATAAGTATTGGTTTCGCTTCCAGTTGCATCGCAGTGACGACACGCTGACGTATCCTAGTTAGCTCCCTAGTTCGCGATAGATGGCGTACTGTCTATGTGATGTTCAATGTTAAAAAAGTTGCCATTAGAGTCTATGGGAGTGAGACCTCTGACTCTTTTATATAAAAGCGGTGTTTAAAGAAATTTAATTGCGTGATATTTTACCGACGAGTGCTTAAAATAAGTTTATATATAGAGTTCTCCTCGATTAAAATAATGGTAATTTTTTTTGAAATTGTATAATGGTTAAAAATGTTTTTTTTTTTTTATAATTCATGAAAAGACTTAATGACAGCACTGTCATTCTCCCCAAGAGTAGCCTAATAGCAAAAAGTGATTTAATCTAGTTTTGTTAATGAGTGTTTATAGTTTTGTTTATTAACCTTCCACCAGGCGAGCCCTCTGTACAAACATGAAAAGTGGCCCTTATTTCCTATATACACTATTATAAAATATCAATTATTGAGAGGGTAATTATGAAAATTAGGTTGGAATTTCGTAAGGTTTAATAAATAAAATTATTTTAAACAATTTTTTTATTTAAGAAGGAAAAGAAACAATGTAAGCATAAAACACGCACAAAAAAATATATGACCAAACAATTATCTCAATAACGTAAAAATAGAATAAATGAAATTGCCAATTTTTCAACTGAAACATTTACATTTCTAATATGAAAATGTGAGGACAATATGGAATAAAAAAACAATTGAAATTTAGGTATAAAGAGCAAGATGTCCGATTCATAGCGATTTCATTCCAATGGTCACGAGTATCTCTGAGAGACAAATAACAGATTCATAGAGTCCTATTATTGCCTCGAATTTTAAACAATTCGGTGCAAGAAGCTAGAAGAATAGTCAAGCTCATTATTTCACAGCACTCTCTGGTAAAAGGATATAAAACAAAATTATTCTCTAGTATATCTCCCACATATGCGGGTCCACTATGAAGTTTAAATAAATATTAATATATTAAATTAAATTTTAACATTTCATGACATAGCCGTCTGCAACAAAATAGTCGGACTAGGAGCAATCAATGAGAATATTTTGATAGCTGTCTTGAGACTAAAGAAACTTTAATATTAGGTTTTTCATTTTATTTTATAATTAATGCTGACATAATTTATAACACTGCATATCTTTTGTACATGATATTGTTTTAAAGTCGGTATTATTTCACAAATTGTGTAATTTAAAAATCGCTGTGTACGGAGTACAACAAATGAGGCAATCAAGCCTTCAAAAGACAAGAAAGAAGAATCAAAGATGAAACATTTTTATGTAGAGGTACGAATTTCCATTAATTTTTTACATGCAGTTATACTAACATTGCTAATTTAGAAATACCAATCGACCTTAATATTTAGATTGAAAAATATTGTTGAAAATAAATTTCAAGGAGTTTGAAGTTCGGAATATCGATGCAAGTGATATTTTGTGAAATCATAGCAATTCTAAGAATGTCAACAACATTTTAGTGTCGTTTATAATGAAGGAGAAATAATTTAATAAGTTATATAATTTATTTTTATTATTTAAGACAATCTATTATTTTTTGTTTTCCCTCAGAAAAATAGTAAAAAATCGTTTGTTGGAAAATATAAAACATATTTACATTGATTATTTTTTACATACCTCGTACTTTGATTCAATTGTTTTATTATTATTATTTTTTATTTCCGGAGCATATGCTGTCCTTCGTGTATATAATATTCTATCCTTTTATTACACGCTGGCTTTAACTATATTCCAAAATAAAATTTAATGTTATTGTCTTTTGCTTATGAGAAAGGCTACTTTTACAATAACATACTAAATAGCCGATTGCTGAGCTACTTGACGGAAGATACAGAAGCTTATTGCGTATGTGTTCATAATTAAAGCATAGAAACAAAATTATTCTAATTCCATTACTTTTCGCAAAATTTTATTGTGTAATTCTGGAAACCCCATTAATCCTGTCGAATTTTATTTTCAAATGGAAGAGAAAAAGAAAGGACTTTCCTTTACTCCACTCCAAAATAGCTTGGCGTGAAGATTTATGATGTTAAAAAGACAACACATTTTATATCGCTTGTGTTTTCATAATTCCATTTCGGCATTACTCTTAAATCATTATTGGTTATTTTTAAAATTATATCGAAATAATACAAAATACAAGATATTTCGAACATATCAGCAACAAAAGAATGCAAGCAAGTCCCGAAAATATATATTTTTAAAAAGTAAATTTGCAAATTTTTTCAATTAAAGGC
>BGPR01009934.1:0-55047 GCA_013235015.1 Araneus ventricosus | reverse complement strand
ATCGCCTAATCTGGGACATCGGGTCAGTTTAGTATATAGAAATTCTTTTTCAGCCAGATACTCACTAATAACCATTTCATTTTGAGAGCAGAGTTGCCAATTACTAGTGTAGTGATACCACCAACAATCGGCATGATTCTGTCTGAAAAATTGCCCAATAAAATAAGTGGCAAAATGTTTTACAGATTCAGAGACATCCATAAATTATACATTGGGACATAGTGATTTCTTTTGGTAGGTATGATGTATCTTTATTAGGGTAGAAAATAAAATTGTTGTGACGTTTCATCAAGATTCATATCAATCTATTCATATTCCTTTATTTAAAGACATTAGACGGTTGAAATCTAGAAGTTGGTACACAATCTTAGAATGATGCCAAGTCGCCAAAACTAATGAAAGTATTATTTTCATTAGCTTTGGCGACTTGCGAGTCAATGAAGTGTAGCGATCAAGTTACAGCTTTGGCGACATTTTAAGAGTGTGTACTGAATTCTAGATTTCAACCCATTAGACTTCAAAACAATGTTCGGTCCAGTCTCTAGTTCATAAAACTTTTGCGGAGTTCAATCTAATACCAAATTTGGTGAAATAATTCATGTTCGGCGGCCATAGGGTGTCTTAAGTTTATATTCCTTGTTATTTACTGAAACAGAAATTTGGAAAAGTTCCTCTTGCAGCGCTTATAAGTTGACACGTTTCTTTTTTTGCATCATTTAATAATACGGTTAAAAATGCAGTATCCTGCAATCTTTCTTTACACAATTGTAAGGTGTCGTCCTCGACATCCGACCGCAACTCAAAATTGCAAGATCCGTCCCAAAATAGCCCTCATTTAGTTTCAAAAGGGGACATTAATCTGACTAATTAAACACCTTCTTTACAAAATTGTGCTTAATTAATTAACAAACACAAAATCTATTTTAAATTACACATTTTCAATGTTTTGAATATCCATTTCAATTTTTAATTGAAGTATTTATAGATATAATTTGAAAATGTAAAAAAAACCGATCGCAAAAGCTAACAATGTGTAAGATATTTTAATTTCATGAACTAAAATACAATTAAAAATAGAAATTTTTAAACAAAACTTTTATGGAATTCTGCAATTTTAAAGATTTATCCTAATAATTTTTTCACTTTTTAAGTTAAAAAGAATTAGTTATATGACAAAAATGTTTACTTACGATCTGTAGATCAAAAATTTTACCTTCTTCTTTAAGGAGAATTCTTTTCCAAAATTTATTTGTTTGAAACGCATTCAATGAAAAGAAATTGGGAGAATTATGTCGCGTGAGTAGATATTTGATCTCCTGTATGTTGAGCATTTATTAATAGACGTGCGATAAATAGATTTAAATATGATAAAAATATTTTTTCCTTTTTCACAAAAAGGAATTGTGGAAACCTACTATTATAAATCAAACTTTATTTTGAAATATTTTAACAACTGGTTAAAATGGTTAACATGGTTAATTACATTCTTTTTATTTAATGGTAGGTGCCATAACTGCAGACACAGAGAAATATATGATTTTGTTATACATGAGTGGAAAATTTGGCAACGGCAATGATGTTTCATTTACCGAGTACCGCTTGAGAAATTAATCTCCGTACATCCATATCAAAATCTATAAATAGAGTAATTACAAAATAATCACCGGGCTTTGAAATAATATAACTTCAAAAACTTTAAATTACTCCAAAAAGCATTTTTATAGACTGGAGGTTGAGTCCCATCGAGTTCCATTCCCATTAATATGCTGAGAGAAATTCCAAAATTTGAAGAATCGGCTAGAAGAAAATAGGAAACTACATCAACTGCACGAAAAAAGAAACATAAAAGCAAAGAAAAAGACAAACAAATTTAATAAATTAAAAGAAGAAAAAATATAGTATAAGACTTTTGAAAATCAGCAAAATTAATAAATCTTATGACTGTAATTTATTACTGATGCAAAATTGAATAGATCATTTTTTTAGTTTAACTAGAAACGCAGCCGAAAATGAATTTTGAACGTAAAGTCTTTTTCATTGAAAATATCGTTTTCATGCAAGTTTTTTCCTCGGTTTTTACAGAATACATGCATGCATTGTCCGTGTCCGCTGTCCGCGCGGGCTGAGGAATTTTTTCCTCCTGGCCTCGAGCAAACTGGAAGAAAGTACACCCCTAGTTGCAATTTGGTCACTGCCCACCCACCCTTTTCCATCCGCATCTGCATGCTGTTGTAAAACTGATCGGTCAGTTTAACTAGCAAACTTATTCGTAGAGGAAAGGAGAAATTCTCTTCGGACCATCCCAGATGACAATTTTAGTTTGCAGCAAAGTTGCAGCAGTCTTGCCGCAAGTTTGACACGACAAGAGTGCAAGTGTGAAACAAGTTTGCAGCACGTGAACGCAAGCTTCGAAGTCACTATGCGACAAACTTGCAGTGAACTTGTCGTGCAAGTTGCCTGGAAATTTGCAATCTTGTAGTGTCCAGTTTATTGCAAACTATCAGCAAATTTAGCTTGTCGTGTCAAATTTACTGCAAATTCATTGCAAACTAGTGGAAAATTTAGCTTGTCGTGTCAAATTTATTGCAAATTAGTAGCAAATTTGCCTTGTCATGTCAAATTTACTGCAAACAAGTAGGAAATTTGGCTTATCGTATTTATTAACAAAATTTTATTGCTTGCCAATAAAAGATAAATAAAATTAAAATATTTGGTTATTTTTTATCCCTCTCTCAAATGAATTCAGATACTCAACATTTATGCCATATAGGCGGAGTATACACCTAAATAATTAGAAATACACAACCACACCCAGGAACTTACACCACTTGAATAGAAGACCAAACGGCTAACAATTTGACTATCAAATGGGCCCCAATAAATTGCAATAATATATCCAATTCTCACCAATTCTAAAATAATTGCATACACTTCAAACATCAAAATTTTATTGGAAGCTAATTGGAAAGATTATATAAAAATTTGTCCAACACGTATATAATCATTTTAACATATTAATTATTTCAAAAACAGTAATCTTAATATTGAAAAGAATAAATAACCTTTGAATTATTCGAACTATAACTTGGTTCAAACAATCAGCAACAGCTTCTTTCACCTTTACTTCAGTAGCCATATCTTTAAACACCCTTTGACAAGCAACTACAAAAAAGTACAGGAAAAAATTATGGGAGATTATCATTCTATAAATTACTTATTCTTTAGACTTACTTATTTTTTATAAATTACTTATTAAATATATAATTAATATAATTAATTATAATTATTAATATAATTTATAAATTACTTATTACTTATTTTTTATAAATTATGTTATCTGTGAATGACCATAAAATAAGATTTAAATGTTAAATCATTCTCTACACAGCTTCTCAAAACAATTAATGAGTCATTATATACAGTATTTGGAAGATGAAAAAATTTATAAATTAAACAATGCAAATAAAATTATGTTGCAAGAGAAGCGTCCTAAAAGAATACGTCAAAATTACTTTCGAGGTACACAAAAGTAGTTTTATGCAAGGTGTCATTTACCCTGAATTACAGTAGTTAAACCTTTTAATTTCTAAACCAAAAGCATTTTAAATTATAGTTTACATGTTTTATTTATATAATTTTTACGAGAAAAGGCATACTTAACAAAAAATTGACTTTGAGGCTTCTGTAGCAAGACAGCAGGTTCTGTAGCAGATTTTGCAAGCTCTCTATATTTGAAGTTTCCTCAGCTTGTCGTAAATGCTTATTAAATATTAGCCATTTGATTTGCTATATCAACTATTTCCCAAATTGTATGAGATTTGGATTGGCAGGTGGTTAAGGGAACTGGGACGTTATACAACTTCAAAAAATAGATTTTTTAATTTCAGTCTCAAAAAATGAGGATTTTTTGCTGATTCCAGCAATATACACTATATGCCCAAAAGTATCCGGACACTTGCAGATTTTCACATATTTTAGAATTTCTGCGGAATGGTTTAACCGACTGCCTTTAAACTTCGTACATGTAAAGAATAGACAATAACTCACATTTTACATTGAAGATTCGGTCCTGAGGGCAATTAGGGGGCCGTCTACAAACTGATGAAGACAAAAATGTTTTTGGCCCACCCCGCTTCACAGAATACTGATAACAAGATGAAACTTTCAGAAATGGTAATGTTTAATGTGCATAATATTTACAGGAATTTTTGTAAACTCAGCGCAAATATTTGGGAAGATATAAAGGTTTTCTTTAAGAATCTCAAATTTTCTCACCTGTTTTTTGCTTATAACATGCAGAGTTTTCTGTTATATTATACGAAACTTACAGACAAAATGACAATATATTAGAGAAGCATTTTGTTAAAATTTGGAAAAGAATTGTTGAATATTACAAGAAATATGAGCATGTTTAGTAAATAATGTTTTACTGCGCATGCGCGAAACATAGCGTAATTTTTCTTTCACAACTTTAAAGCCAGATATATACGTCAACTTATATAAAAAAATTCACTGTGATATCATTAGTATTCAGAAAGATATCGGAATTACAATGAGCAGAAGTTTAGCTCCTGTCGAAGAGAAGCTAAAAGATGAGGGGTTGTACACAAATTGATATTTTTTAAACTTATACCTTTAAATAGTTATATTGAATTGTATAGTGGTTAGAATTTGCTGAATACCCATGAACACATCTAATATTCGTAACGAATAAAAAAAATATATATGTAGAATTATTAAAATATTTTAAGAAAAGAAATTAATTAGATAAAAACTCGTTTCGCCATAAAATAAATATATTTAAAAATATCGTTTGGCCGTAAAATTGTAATATGCAACTTGTTAATAATCATGTAAATAATATAATTAAAGTAATAAAATGTTTGTTATTTATAGTGTCTAATTAGCTGGAATTTAAGTTATGCACGTAATTGATAAGTGTTCATGGGTATGCAGGAAATTCTAACAGCTATACAATTCAATATAACTATTTAAAAATATAAGTTTAAAAAATATCAATTTGTGTACAACCCCTCATCTTTTAGCTTCTTTTCGACAGGAGCTAAAACTTTGCTCGTTGTAATGCCGATATCTTTCTGAATACTAATGATATTGATCTGAATTTTTTTATAAAAGTTGCCCTATATATCTGGCTTTAAAGTTGTGAAAGAAAAATTACACTATTTTTCGCGCATGCTCAATAAAACACTATTTACTAAAATTGCTCATAATTCCTGTAATATTCAACAATTCTTTTCCAAAGTTTTACACAAATGCCTCTCTAACATATTGTCATCTTTTCTGTAAGCATCGTATAATATAACAGAAAACTCTGCATGTTATAAGCAAAAAAACAGGTGGGAAAATTTGAGATTTTTAAAGAAAACCTTTATATCTTCCCAAATATTTGCGCTGAGTTTACAATAATTCCTGTAAATATTATGCACATTAAGCATTGCCATTTTTGAAAGTTTCATTTTGTTATCAGTATTCTGTGAAGCGGGGTGGGCCAAAAACTTTTTTGTCTTCATCAGTTTGTAGACGGCCCCCTAATTGCCCTCAGGACCGAATCTTCAATTTAAAATGTGAGTTATTGTCTATTCTTTACATATACGAAGTTTAAAGGCAGTCTGTTAAACCATTCCGGAGAAATTCTAAAAAATGTGAAAATCTGCAAGTGTCCGGATACTTTTGGGCATATAGTGTACTAGTATTATCTTAAAAATTTTTAAATTAATACTTTTGAATTATTTTGCATTAATGCCACTAAATTTGTAACAATCTAAGTTGTTTATTAAAATTTCGATTATATTACGTCTTTTCATTTATACGTCGTTTTACGACAGTCTCTTAAAAGGCGTATAAACGGTGCTTTACGGTATATTATAAAGTATTGATATTATTTAATACCTAATGGCGTTTGCTTAAATTCGCTTGCCATGTAGATTCAAATGCTTTACATATCTAAACACTCCCAGTTTAAATACCTCTTCAGACATTAAGATTTATAAAATGGATTTGAATCAAACGTTTTTTCCCTTAGGAAATGGGCAAAAAAATGTCATTCCATAAATGTATTCACGTTACTTTGAACATAGTTTTTCTGTTTTTGACAGTAGGAAAATATTTTTTTACTCTGCGTTGTACTTATTCCATTTTAATTTTTTCTGCTTGCTATTTCCTGTTTTTTACCGAATCCTTTTATTTGATGTGTCCCAGAGGGAGCTACAAAACTATTTTTGAAAGAGGCATGCATATAAACGAAGAATTCCGGACATTCCAGTATGCACGGATATTCCTTTACATCGGAGCAAGAAAAACATGAAGACAGAAAAAAATTAAGTTGAGTTGTTGGATCACTTCCGACCGTGATCCTGGTATCAAAACCAGTTCTTCGGAACTTTTAGAAAAATTCGAAACATACGATATCCTTTGCTATTATATCATCTCGATAGGGAAAATTTATCTTCGAGAAAAAGTGCTTTCTTTTTCTTTATAATCTTAAACCTTTTTTTGCTGATTTCATAGCCGGTACTTTCTATTGTTTGACATATAATCAGCCTTTAATATAAAGAAAAATATTTCAAAGTTCCAAAGTTAAATAAAAATGCTATTTATATGTGTTTTTTATATTAAGAATGAGTTGGTATTGGTTATATCTGAGATCTCTTTTCTTGAGATAGTCTTTGAACTGATATATGTACATTGATTCAAATGTGGAATATGTTTTTTTGCTTTAATAAAAATGTAGTATTCCTTTTAAATATTTAATGACATTTTATAGCACAAGCAAGAGCAAAAACAGTTGCCACGACGTTATTAAAATTGCAGACGACTTTCTTTTCTAAGTATCGTAACTATTTTGTATGTTCTTTGAATATACAAATAGTTCACATTATCATTTGTAAATAATTTCAGCAACTTTTGGTGTTAAATATACTTTATTTACAATATCTCAATTTCATTTTCCCATTTAAAATAACGAACAAAAAATGCTTACATTAAGTTCAAATTACCGAATGTTACTACAATTTAGACGCGATTTATGTGAAAATTATAATAAAATTCAGCAGAAAACGAGGATGAAATTATTTAAAATTTGTATCATAAACAATATAAATTTAAATAATGTAGTTATGATAAAGATCTAAAAATGTTTTGTAATTATCAATTTACAGAAGAAAAAATAATCATTTGAATTTTCAGTCAGAAAAAAACAGATTTAAAATAAATTGTAACGTCCCTCTTCGGTTCTGATTTCAGGTAAAATTGACAAGTATTTCTATGATACTTGTTATTAAACCTGAAATTAAAACATGATATTAAATGGCACATTTCAGTCATGAACGGTATTAAACGAAGTGAAACTTACTGAATAAATACAAGTGCCATAACTGAATATTTTTCGCTTTTTCTTCCAAGAAAAAATGATATGTAGAGTTGAGAAATACTGTTCAAAAAGTCATTGCACTTTATAGGCAGAAGCAAGGACACATTTCGAAGAATAAATATGGAAAACAGACAAGTATGAAATAAAGTATATTAAGAAGGAACATAAAATAATTTAAAGCGGTAATTATAAAAAAATAATAATATTTTTTTATTGGAATTTGGGAGGTGTGTATAACTTTAAAAAATTCTAAAACATGAAACGTCACGCAAAAAGTAGATTCAAGAACATCGGTAAAAACAAGACATTGAGAAAAAAATTATGATTTCGAAAGTTAGTAGTGACAAACATTTAAAATAAACAGAAAGCGAATTATTTTAAAATGAGCGGGAAATTTTAAACTTACAAGAAAAATTTAATGAGAAGCATTGCTTCATCTTGTTATGATTTAGCCGGTACGAGTTCTTCGTCCCTTGAATTTTTAAATTCTAGGCATGAATATAAATTTAGATATACACTGATGTGCAAAAATTAAGGCCCATTTCGTAAAATGCGAGAAATTTGCAATTAATACAAAAACTATGGTTCGAAATTAGTTCTGGAGAATTGTGTGGCATTCAATCGAGTATCATACACATATTACAGTGAGTTTAGTTATATTTGCTGCCCATTTTGAAGCAATACGAGGGCTATTTTGGAATGGACCTCGTAATTTTGAACCATGGTCAGATGACGAGGACGACACCTGAACTGGCACCCCCTCTCCAAACTTCCACGCTACGCCAACGGGAGGACGTTTGGCCTCTACGTACGATTTAGCGTGCAACAGGCCCCATACACGGCGTATCTTCTGTGGAAACGGGTTACAAACCTAGAACTCTCCTGCTCCAAGGCCGAGACCTTACCACTGGCCACCGCAGTTTCATAAATTACAGTGAAGATTCGGTCACGAAGGCAATTAGAGGGGGCCATCAAAAAGGAAAGAAAGCGAAAATAGAGTTTGACCCGTCCTGTTTCACCGAAAGATGTAGATAACGAGATGTATTTTTATCAGCGGTTATGTTTGATGTGCATAATATATACATAAACACAGCATAAATATTTGGGAAGATATAAGGGTTTCTTTAAAAAAAATCCAAAATTTTTCCGCAATGTTTTTTGCTTATAACATGCAGAGTTTTTATTCAAATTATACGAAATTTGCAGAACATTTGTTAATATGTTACTGAAGTATTGTATTAAAATATGAAGTTAATACGTTGACTATTAGAGGAAATATGAGTGTCTGTACTAAATAATTTTTTAATTCGTATGTGCGAGACATAGCGGAATTTTTCTTTCCTAACTTCAAAGACAGATATATAGATCAACTTTAGATAAGTTCTAGTGTAATCCCATTAAAATTCAGCCGGATATCGGAATTTCAGTGAGGTGAATTTTAATTTCTCTTTAAGAGAAGCTAAATGATGAGGGTTCTTGCACGAACTGATATTTTTTAAACTTGAATCTTCGAATGATCTCTGAATGTCACACAATTCTCTAGAACTGATTTTGAAACATAGTTTTCGTATGAATTGCAAATTTCCAGCATTTTACGAAATGGTCCTTAATTTTTAAACACCGGTGTATTTGAGCTTTCGCAAGGAACAATTTCTAAAAAATTTGTCTTGTACATGTCCTATATTCAACTATTATACCCTCATGTTTGGAATGCTATTATAGTGTCAATTTTACCTCATATAAAACCAATTTTTATTATGTACAATAACAAATAATACTTGCTTTCCAAGTTGTGTAATAAATTGTAATAACTTTTGCTGTGTTTAAAATATTTTTAATGTGTAACGATAAAATTGTGATCAGTATCAGTTTGTTATTAATATACAGGGTGATCATAAATTATTGGCGCCATTTCAAAAATTAATAAAAAAACCCTATAATGTAGCAACTTTGTTCTTATTAAATGAGAGAGTAGCCCAAAAAAGTCTTTTTCAGATAGGTAAAGCGCCGTTATGGCGCACTAAATCTGCGCAATCCAACGCAAGTGCCAAAATGGCTACAGTGCAGACGTAGGCATGCCTGGCACTTCTCTGGTTCCACGAAAGCAAATCAATTGTAACAGTGCAAGGAATTACTCGGGTAGAGTAACGAAATTTTCAGTCTCCAAGTAAGAACTTCATCAAGCGTTGGTTTGATAATTAAAGGGAACAGGAAATGTGCATCAGTGAGGGAGACTTTCACTCCTTAATTGCTCATACCAACGCTGAATGAAGTTCTTACGTGGAGACTGACAATTTCGTTACTCTACCCGAGTAATTCCTTGTACTGTTACAACTGATTTGCTTTCGTGGAAGTAGAGACGTGCCTTCCGCTGCACAGTAGCCATTTTGACACTCACTTTGGATTGCGCAGATTTAGTGCGCCATAACGGCGCGTTACCTATCCGAAAAAAACTTTTTGAGCTACTCTCTCATTAAAAAAAAAGCGAAATTGCTATATTATAGGGTTTTTCTTTATAAATTTTTAAAATGTGTCCAATAATTTATGATCGTCCTGTGTATTCATCATCGTCCGGGTGAATCTTGGAAATTTACACTCGATAAATAAAAAGATAAACCGAAATCTGCTGGCTTTATATGAAATATATTTTATCCGTTATATTCTTACATTTTATATTGTAGGCGGTCATCAGGTAGGCTTAGTGTTCCATAAATGAATACACAGTAACTTGAACTAACTATTATATTATGCAGAATTAAGTTTACATTTTGAAGAAGCATTATTTACAGTTAAAGGTATTTACAAATGAAACAGTTTAAGTTCGTCATATGATAAGGATGGCACTCATTAGCATCGTGTATCGTCTTTCAAATCGTCGCGTCGTTTCATCTCGTGTTTTGGTCTTGAGGCTCCCAAACCAACCTCCTTCATACCGCCTCGTCGTCCTCTCCTTGTTTTCGGCAGCTTCCTTCTCTGACGTCACTCGGAATGGAAGCGCCATCTATAGGTACTCGGTTGCGGCTGGTGGCCCACAATATCTAATAGATATGTGTGTTTCTATCATTGTTTTTAGTATTTTTCCAAATTTAATGTGTCGTTGAAACTTCAAACTTTTATTGCGTTATGAAATTATAATCTAAAATTTCCAAATTAATAAGATAGCAAAAAGATTTCTCATATATACGATCTAAGAGGTAATGTTCTGCATAATTTTCGTTGGTTTCAGTTTAATGGAAACATTTTATCACACATATTTTTTTCAAAATACCGTAATGTACTGTTTAGATTCGAACCGAGGTAACATATTAAATAATAAGCCTAAATGTAGATCTTAGAAACATCTATGAAATGTATACAGAGTCTTGAATATTAATTTCTTCTCCCTTTATTAGATAGCCTTTTTTTGCTTTAGGCTTGTACCGAGTTATTGGTTTGCAGTTAGAAGACACAGTGGTAGATATCACCTAGTAATTAATAAAAATTTATGAAATTCTTTTTTAATAACTCTATGATTTAACAAAACTTTTAGTAAGTAGTAATATTTTGCTCATAGAATACTTCATTTTCTTTTTATTAATAATGTAAAGTGACAAAGCTCGATTTCTGCGGCTGTGTTTAAGTAAGAGCTATAAATTTAAAAATCCCACTTCAAAAATTTAAAATTTCCCATTATTTCTGTAAATTGCATACTCCTGCAACTGAAAAACTTGTGAAGTAATGCAAACGAAGAAAAAATAGGGGGAAAAGTTTCAATAAAATGAGAAATATCCTATTGTCAAGACAGAGGGTGTCTAAACACATTAATAGAAGCATCACAATTTATTTTTAACTATCATAAGCATGAAGACGTAACAGTTAATCATAAATCAGGGCTTACTTTTTACGTCCCATGTAGAAATACATACCTCCCAAAATCACTGGTTCGCATTCAACTTTGGATAGCTTCTTAAAGCTGCATAAAACACGCATATGGCCTCCTTAATGCCTTGGCGATAGAAGTCTATAGGAATCGGGCGATTTTACTACCTGTTTGTAGCAGCCTACTTTAAGGGTGCCGTTAAACGGTTTATGGTTTATGTTCAACTATCTAATATGAAAGAGCCTGGTATAACCAAAGATAGTGTTTCTTATGGCATTCTTTGGAAATGCTGTAAATATTTATCTCCGGTGAAGTCAACATTCAACAAAGAAATTCTGTTTTAATAATGGGAGTTTAACGGCTGCTACAGAAGATCGCCTTAAAAGTTAGTACTAGGAAAGGAAACTCCTATATGTCCGTCTATAATTTAAACGAGGTTGAATACAAGAACATTATTCAGAAATTCATTGAACTTTATAAAGAAGATGTTACATATGTAATGCATTTGTAACATTTAGCTGATATTAAAGCATAAATATCTTATATTTATAATATTTATTATAATTATTAGTATTTATTATATTAATTATTTGATTTAAATAAAAATCAAATATAAGGTATTTACGCTATTGTAACCATTTAATTTCACTGTTAGAAAACGTAATAAAATGTGCCTTGAATATCAAATCATTAAACTACCAATACTCAACTTTAAATAATTATTTAAATACAATATATAATCAATAGTATCCAGACACTTTCGTATTTTCACATTTTTTAGAATTTTCCCGGAAAGGCTAAATAAGCTGCCCTTGAACTTCAACTATGTAAAGAATAGACTCTGGCTCACATGTTATAGTGAAGGTTCGGTCACGAGAGCAATTAGGGAGCTACCAGAAAGGGATGAAGGCGAAAATGGAGTTTGACCCATCCAGTTTCACAGAAATCTGATAAAGAGATTTAACTTTCATCAATGTTTATGTTTGATGTGCATAATATTTACACGCATTTTCGTAAACACAGCACAAATATTCGGGAAGATGTAAAGGTTTTCTTAAAAAATCAAAATTTATGCTTACGTGAAACATGTAAATTGCGCCTCGCCATTTTAAATTTGGAATACATTGACCAACTTACAAATGCTACTCTCACTTTTCAGGGGAAAAATTGTTTGAAATTATTTGTATGTTTTTCTGTAATTTTAATTCTTTAATATTTTTATTCTCTACGTAGGGTTAACGCGCAACAGACTCACTTACATGGCGGATCTTCAGTGGAAACAAGTTTCGAACCTGGAGCACTCCGCCTCCGAAGCCAAAACTTATACCAACAGACCGCCACGACTTTGTAGTACAGCATAAGATGTTATATGACAGACGCATGCGTAATGCATCATATAGTTTTAACGTATGGTTACAAGTTCGATTACTTGTCTAATTACGCTTGTCGTCTAACTGTAACGTTACATGAATTGCCTCATTTTCACATTTTTTGATTAACCTCCATTCATTTATTTTCAATTGTTAAAAATCGATTTCTTTTTGTGAAACTCAACCTTTTAAATGAGATAAACATATAGATGATATATGGTATTAAAAGCTTTAATTTCCAAGATTTTCAATTTTATTGTTTTCATAATAACTTACCATTTTTCATGAAATTAATAATGAGATAATACTGGAAAAAATATCTGGACCTAGAAAAAAAAATCCTTGCATAAAAAGTCTTGAGTGACTCGTTTTTTCAGTTTAATCATAATATTCTTACAAACTTAAAATTGCTTCAATATTTAAAAAAAATTACTTCATTTATTATGCTGATAAATTAACTTTTAAAACTTTCTTTTCAAAGAAACATGATCAAAAGCTTACTAGCCTCAAGAGATACCCCAATTTCAGAAGAAAATGCTGTTCTTAACACCCTAATCTTCACAAAGTGAGCAATAGAATGGGGTTCTTCTATACTCTGTTTGCTAGAAATTTACACAAAGAAAAGTTTTGATTCTGTTTCCCGAAGTGTACGCATCACGTCTCACAAAGTGTTTAAAATTTCATATGCATAGCTTACTTGCTTTTCAACGGTCAGGGGATTTCGTGTTTCTAATAGATTGAAGGAAGAGAAAAATAATTCAATAATTCTTTTTGTTTAGTTTGAAATTTATTTAATTTGGGTTTCAGATAAACACGAAATGTCTTTTTTTAGAAAAAATTAACTAAATGTGAAAAGCAACAAGTCATGACTCTGAAAAAGAAATTTGTTATTGACACACAACAAAATTGTATTAGGTAAGCGTAAAACTGTTTCTGAATAACTTAAAGTGTTAGCTCTATCGATACTGGACCGTCCCATACGTCCCTTTAAGCAAAAGACGATAGCCGTCCGAAACGTCCAAATGTCCTACACAAAATTAGAAAGATATCTTTTAAACTATATTAAAGTATGAAACTAGTTATCTCAAATTAAAGAGTCATTTATGAATTTTCTATAGATCGTTCTCCAGCTCTAGATCATATCTATAGATCAGCTGATCTATAGGTCAGCTCTGTCCAGTTATATTTCCCTATTATTTCCTTTATTTTCGTAAAAGTTGCATTAATTATCATTTCGGAAGATAACTTCCCATCTGAAGGACTTAACTCTTTCGATACGGGACAGTCCCATACGTCCCTTTAAGCAAAAGACGATAGTCGTCCGAAACGTCCAAGTGCCACTCTGAAATTTCCACCCCCTATAGTTAAATGTGATTGATTTCACACAGGCGGCGTGTGCTTTTTTCGTTAGAGTGGCTCGCCCAGATGTGTTTGGGGAAGAGGGGAGTTTTCTTACAATTCGGTCAATTCCAGCTGTCACTGCGGTTTTTGAAGGGAAAGTGAATTTCCATTATCTTTGATAGAGGAGCTCGGACGTTCCCGTATTTTGAGGATCCTTTATTTCAATGGCCTTAGGAATCAGAGAGTTAATGGTAGAAAAAGGAGTAGAAATGATAAATAGAGAAATTTTAGCTGGATTAGGGACTTATGCGCAACAGCTAGCTTAGCCCATAATGTAGTCATACAACAATTAAAAATACATGTGTAAATCATGCATATATGAATCCCCTTAAATAAAAGAAGTTACCGGATAAATACGATTAAGGACGATAGATTAATGTGTAAAATATTTATCTTGTTTCCTCATGCACCCCTAGTTGTAATGTTGAATTATAACAGTCTAAACGTTTAACAAAGTAACTGGAGTTTAATAGCGAGTCGACAATTTCAAAACTTTAACTGCCAATTAAAATGATTAAAATGCATTTTCCTTTATAACTTCTTTTATACATCCCGTTATTCCAGATATTGCAATTTCTTGTTCTCTCTGAGCGAGATTTAACATTTTTTTCGAAGTTTGATGATAGTATGTTTTTTCTAGAAAAAAGTATTAGAAAATTGAATCTCCTATGTTGTATACTTTTTAAATGTTTTATTAGTGTTCTTTTCTATATAACTTGTTTACTGCCTACTGTAAATACTGATATGTTACAAACCATTAAACCCACAAAGAGATAAACATCATTGGATTCTAAAAATGTGAGATACTAAGAATTACAAAAAAAACCCTTAAAAATAATTGTCTGCATTAACATTATGATAAACACGTAAGCAAAAAACGTATTGAAAATAAAGACCTTAGCATTACGTGGCAACCTGCTGAATGAAAATTCATTTTGAGAATGGCAAAATATCTGTCCGAGTACAATAGAATATCTTCAAGCAAATTTAAGATTAATTAGTAGGTCTGACTTGAAAGAGTTCCATGAGAATCTAGTATCATTTCCGAAATAAAATAAATATATTCATTTATAAAAAGGAATAAAACTCGTTTTTGGTTCAATACTTTTGATGTATCCTAAATTTTTTTTTGAGAATTTTAACGATTTAGAAACACTGTTTATGGTTTTGTAGAGCAGAACGTGAAACGCAGTAGCATTTTATTTCCCCTTTTATGGCATAATTGAACTACTTTCCCTGAAATTTAAAACGACATGCACTTACTTACTACTTTAAGGACATATCTGATCTACAGATCCTAATGCTGATCATAATTGCTTCCAGGAACCGCATCAACTATAGACGATCAAACGAAGTTTAAAGAAAAATACTTGACTATTTGCATGTTTCTATCCCCCAGATTGATGATTATTAATATTATTGATGATGATTGATAAATAATAATTTTTAAAAGGATTAAAATTCATTTTTGGTTCAATACTTTTAATATACCCTAGATTTGGCTTTGGAACTTTAACGATAAAGAAACACTGTTTATCGTTTTGTAGAGCAGAAAGTGAAACACAGTAGCATTTTATTTCACATTTTATGGCAAACTTGAATCAGCAAAATTCAAAACCGCAAGCACTTACTTACTACTTTAAAGATACGCATCAAGAACATATCTGATTCTCAAATCCTAGTTCTGATCGGAATTGATTCCAGGAGCTGCATCAACTATAGACGAATTTTGAGATAAACATATATTACGATTTGTATTTTTCTACTTCAGATTGATGATTTCTACTAACAAAATTCCCCAAGCGTAGCAACTGCACTTAGGAGATGTTTTACAACCGGCAATTGAAACCCAAAAACAATTTCCCACTTTCAATTTAATACTCAGAGCGTAAAAAGAATTCGCTGTTTTAAAACAAAGGTAATAAAATTTTATTGGCCTCTACTTAAACTCGAGAGTTATTATTCAGAGACATTCGAGCGAATATTTACAGTTGAATTCATCTTATCTTGGAAACCATCGGGGACTTTCCAAGCTTTGTAATTTAATTCAAGTGTTAAAACACAGTAAAAAAACGTTTAATTGATGATTAGCAAGTGAAATTTTAAAATTTTCTTGTTATTCTTAAAAAAATGTATAATTTTAAAATTTAAAATAATTTTTTTTTATGTTTATGCAATAATTATTTAAAATGTGTATGTGTTACGATGAAAGACGAAAATCTGGCAAATGTTGACACCTACCAAACACATTCACAGGAGAATGTCGACAAGATAAACTTAATATTCACCCGTGATTGTCGACATTTGCTAGATTTCGATCTTTCACAATAACGTATAAACTATTCAGACATCTTTCAATAATTCTCAAAAGTGAAACAAGAAATATTTTCTTTATTTACTTTTCTTATTTATAAAGTCATCAATTAAAAAAGCATTTAGAAACATGTAACAATTTATAATAATTTTTTTAGATTTCATCAATGAAATATTCCTGGTATTTGATTGATTGTATTACCCTGATGAAAATTCAACATAAAAATACTAAACACTACAAGATTTTAAATCCTTCCCTAAAATTAAGCTATAAAAATGTGCCACGCTCTCTTTTCTAGGCATTTCGCTTCTGGTGAAAGCTGTGAAACTCGTAACATATTTTTGGGAAAGAAAAAGATTTAAAGGTTTGATGACAACATAAACCCCTGAAAACTTTACGGAAAATCCTTTCTATGATAACTTTAAAGAATTGAAAAAAGGTGTAAGACGGAGAGTGAAGTACAATTTTTCGATCTTATGAGCAAAAAATGGGCATTGGTAGAAGAAATATTAAGAAAAATATTGAATAATATTTCAGCTTTTGAAACATTTCAAGTTACTTGTTAAAATAACATTTTGCATGTTTATTCTATATTTTTGATACCTAAAACAAAGGGTTTAATTATATTATCGCCCCGTTTTGAAGACAATGCCAGGTCTACTTTGGGACGGACCTTGTACTTCTCAGCCGCGGTCAGATGACAAGGACAGCACCTGAGCCGGCACAGCCTCCCCAAGCCTTCCGCACCATCTGTCCAAGCCTTCCGCACCATCTGTCCAAGCCTTCCGCACCATCTGTCTAAACCTTCCGCACCACAGCAGCGGGAAGGCATTTGACTCACGACGCAAGGCGATCCGGGCAAGGCGGATCTTCGGTGGAAGCGGGTTTCGTGTCTGGAGCCCTCCAGCCCCGAGGCGGAGACTCTACCACTAGGCAACCACGGCCCCTCCTAAAACAAATGGGAACTGTATTATGAAAAATGTCTTCAAGAAGGAGACTTATTTTGATACAAAATATGTACAGTTATGAGAATTCGGCGATCCCATCCACTATGCGACATGTTGCCCATTGACTCTCTCTTGGCATATTAGGAAACCTTCTACTTCAGTGGAAAGTCTGTGGTACCAAAGAGTCCCGGAGAATCCGAATTCAAGACAAATAATAAGAAACATGATTAAATTCATAATAGACAATGAGAACATAATGCGACTGGAATAAGTACTCACCTGCCTTTGTACAATAACTCTAGCTTATCCTGCATTCAATACACTGAATATACTAAGTCCTTCTTTTCTCATAAATCTTTAATAATAAACTTTTTATTCTTTGTATTCCACAATTAACACGCAATGGCTCCCCATCTAATACGTTAATCAAAACCTGTACATGTTGTTCGTCATCATCTACATTCATCATTTTTCTTTCAATCACACCGTGTTATTCAAGATATTGTATATATTCCTTTATTTTGTTGTCAATTCTATGTGTTAACACCAGCTTTGTAATTTCTCCATTTGTCATTCTTCTCTTGCTGTAATTTTTTTTGAAACTCAATAAAGTCCACCTACATCTATACCAACCCATATAAGAGCCACATGAGCTCTAGGGACGGCGTTGTGGTGTTAAAGTGCCAAGTGCTTAATATCACTGTTTGTTTGTTTCATATTGCTTCTATGGTACGTTCAGTTTTTTCATAATTTATCAATTAACCGAACAACCCAAAGCTCCAATTGTTTCGAATGATCGATGCTCTAGTGTAATATAATATCCCTCAACACTATACAATGCCAATTGAACGTCGAAATCTTCAGCCTTTTATTACTCGATCAACAAAGCAGCTGGTTGAAAACGACAGTTGGATCAGAAAGAGACACGATAATTTAGTATCTCCTTTTAGTTACAAATTTTCTGGTCTAAAAATGTGTTTCACTATTTATTAATTACACTTAATGAAAGGAAATACTGTTTTAACAACAATACATTATTCTTATTCGGAAAAAAAAACTTTAGGAATTTTAAAACATTACATTTCCTTTTATATTTAAATTCGTAAAACAAACTCACTTTATTTTTTTCCAAAGAAAATTTTGAAATTCTTGATATTTTGTATGGTTTTTATCTAGTTTCCTTTGATAATTCATGCATGTAAAAGAATTTTACAGAAAGAGGACTTCTTAAAATATTCCGTGAAGGAATGCTATTGTTTAAAAACTCTGTTCTGAAAATTTTTTTAAGTGATGTTTTAAAGGAGTGAAATTATTGAATATTGTAAAATTGCCTGAATATAAAAAGTGGAATAATTTGAAACAAAATTCAACAACACTTTATGCGCAGTCATATTAAAAATGAATGGAAATTTCATGCAAAATCTATTTTCTATAAATTAAATGAACTATATAATATGAAAGTAATTTGAAAGAGCCATTCGATAACTCATACAATATAGTATGTTTTATTTAGTAATTAAAGTTATATACGATGCATGGATGTTTTCTACGAATACCTAAATCTAATAAAAAAATTTCAAATATTGCTATCAACCTAGCAGAATTAGAACTAAAATTAACAATAAAAACATTATGTTTTTAATTTTTTAACATATAAAATAATCACTTGGAACCTAAAACTAATGTCTAATTTAAAGTGAGAGAAAAGACCAACAACTGTAAAACGTTTTAAATCTTTTTTAAAAATATATTCCAGATATTGAAACCAAAGATGACAATTGTTTATATTCACACTATTTTACGATACCAAATATCGTAAAATCGATTTCCATTGACCTATGGAACCAAATGCTTTAAATTTCAAAATATTCACCTTTTAAATACCTCTCCAGACATGAAGAATTATAAAAGGAATTTAAATCGAACATTTTTCCTTAGAAAATACGCAAAAAAGGCTCATCATAAAAATGTATTCACGTTACTTTAAGAATATTTTTTCTGTTCTTGACAGACGTAAAATTTATTTTTACTCTGCGTTGCACATATTCAAGTTAAATTTTTTCTCCTCGCTATTTTCCATTTAGTTTTTTACCCAATCTTTTTATTTCATGTGTCCCAGAGGTAGCTTCGAAACCATTTTTAAAAGCAGCATGCACATAAACAAAGAATTCCGGACATTCCAGTATGCATGGCAATTCCTTTACATCGGGAACAAGAAACTAGGAATAGGGGGAAAAAAGTAAAGTTGAGTTGTTGGATCACTTCCAACCGTGATCTTGGTATCAAAACTAGATCTTCGGAACTTTTAGAAAAATTCAAAACATACGAGAATTTGCTATTGCATCATCTCGATAGGGAAAATTTATCTTTGACATAAAACGGTTCCTTTTTCCTTATATTCTTAAACCTTTTTGCTGATTTCGTAGCCATTTTTTTCTATTGTGTGACATATAACCAGCCTTTTATGTAGAAGAAAAACATTTCCAAAGTTTCGAAGCTAAATATATGGTAGACTGGTTAAAAAGGCTATTTATAAGTTTCTATATTTGAGTATTAGTTGGTAGTTACTTTAGTTTTTTTCTAAGATAACCCTCGAACTTATATATGTGCTTTGATACAAATAAAGAATTCTCTTTTTAACCAAACATTTTTTTTTTTGTTTCCTTATAACATATTTGTTGCGAGGAAGAAAAATAATGCTTAAAATGATGAAGCTAAAAAGCCAAACAATACTCTTTTTTACAAATGTCTCAGCCTTTTCATATATTTTATATATAGAAAAATGCCATACCTAATTATATCATGTGTATATTTCGCAGCCTATTAAATTTCTGCCTTTTTGAGAAATGATTTTTCCGTGTTAACAATAGGCAAAAAATATGTACAACTTCTAATTTGTACATCTCTACCCCAGTTAGTTTCCATTTAATGGTGAAACAAGGATTCCTCAGATTCGCATTGAAATACAACTTACTTGTACGTTTAGTTTAGTTTTACTAATGTTCCATTTTGAAGCAACACGAGGGTTATTTTGGGACAGACTTCGTAATTTTGAATTGCTTCAGAAGACGAGGGCGACACCTGAATTATCACCCCCGTCTCCAAACTTCCGCACCATACTAAGGGGAAGACGTTTGGCCCCCTATTATGGTTTAACGTGCAACAGAGCTTTTTTTTCCACTGTACTAGTAAGTACATAGAGTTGAAAAGTCTTACAATATATGTGCACCCATAACCCCCCTTTTTTACGGGTGTGCATATATTATAGGACTTTTCATACCTATGTATCTCCTTTCATATCTCCAATCCAAGCTTCCGCACCACACCAGAGCTCCCCGTCCATACCTGTGGACTCTAAACCTGTCCATGCCTGTGGATGAGACTGTGAACGTGGGTTGTGGGCACCACACCAGCCGGAAGACGTTAGTCCCCCTAACGTCCAAGGGGCCCTCATACATACTGTAAAAAATATCCGTTTTTTTCCCGGACTTTTTCCGTATATTTGACGGTTTAAAGCTGTTTTGTTGACAAAACGGTTTTTCACTGTTTTTCGCTCCAGCCATAAACGGTTTAAAACCGTCAGTTCAAATTCTATTTTTCGTCATACGGTATTGCTTTCCGTACGAGAACTTTCCTTTTTCTTAACTGTAATTTTATTGCATTCATTTCATGTTTTTAATAGGGTTCCATCTCCGTAACCTTAAAACACGTTCCTTCTGGCAATAGTTGATTTTTACACCACTAGGTGGCGCCACTAGAGCTATAGTGACTTTAAAACTCAAATAGATTATTTTTTCTTTATTTTATGAAGTCTCCGGTGGTCTAGTAGTTAGAGCGACTGCCTTTTATTTGTATGAACGCGGTTTCGATCCCCGGCTCGGAGGAGTTACAAGTTTTGTCACCATCTTGCATCGAAATCGTCCAAGTAAGTTCAATTAAGAATTATACTAATTGAAATTAATAATTAAGCCTTGATTAATTAATATTCCTAATTGATAATACACATCAGCACATTTCAACTCAACTCGAACAGAAGGAGAAAACAACTCAACTCAGTCGATGACGTCACTTACTCGATGACTTAATTTTTACGGAGAAAACTTGATTTCATACGGTAAAAAATCGTTGTGACTACGGATTTACTTCGTAACTTTTACGGGAAAAACTTGTTCCTGTATGGTAAAAAACCGTTTTGCTTACGGATTTACTTCGTAACTTTTACGGTTTTGCACAACCAACCCAGCTGCCAGTTTAAAACCGTAAATTTTACGGGATTTTTTTTACAGTGCAAGGTGAATCGTCAGTGGAATCGTGTTTTCGAACCAGGATCCCTCCGTACCCGAAGCCGAGGCCTTACCACTAGGCCATTCCGGCCTCAACGTAATTCTACGAAGAAAATATTCATATGTTAAGAGGAACTTTTCCGACAGAAGATGCAATAATATATGGAGTAATTGTCTAACAAATATGCGGTCAGAATGATCCCGTATGTGTGTTAATGCTTCAACAATTGGTTCGCTTGAAGAAAGGTTAAGTAAAAAATTATAAGCAATCTAATTTTTCTTAACATTCTAATAAGATACAATTCGATTTTCTAAACGTTTTTTACCCAGTAACCACTAGTGAAAACGTATTTTTAAATACTACAAATTTCCTAAATTTTTTTTAAATAATATGATTCAACAATTGCCCAAACTTATAAATAAGTAGCCAGTAATAAATTAAAAAGATAAAGATTTCACCATGAAACCTTATACTAAAAAATCAAGAGCATTTACAATACATTAAAAGAAGTGTCGAAATTTATTTTACACCTCTGTTAGTAACAAGACGTGATATTTAATCATAAATCAATGCTTACTTTTTATATATCGGTGAAAATACATATCTTTCAAAATCACTGATCCGCATTCAAGCTTGGATAGCTTCTTAAAGCTGTATAAAACACACATATGGCCTCCTTAATGTCTTGGCGATAGAAGTCTATCGGACCCAGGCGATATTACTGCCCGTTTGTAGCAGCCTACTTTAAGGGTGCCGTTAAACGGTTTATGGCTTATGTTCAACTTTCTAATATGAAGGCGGCTGGTATAACCGAAGATAGTGTTTCTTATGGCATTCTTTGGAAGTGCTGTAAATATTTATCTTCGGTGAAGTCAACTTTCAACAAAGGAATTCCGTTGTAATAATGCGAATTTAACGGCTGCTGCAGAAGACCACCTTAAAGTTGATATCTAGGAAAAGAAACTGTGATATATCGATTTATAATTTAGATTGAATTTTAGCCGGGAGGACGCGCGCTACGAAAAGTAACACGAAGATGAGCAAGGGGTGTTGCGACACCCCAATAGTTATTTCGCTATTTAAGGGGACTTACGACTCTTAAACCTCGAAAATATAGTGAAAAACTGTTAACTTCGATGCATTATATCTCTGAAACAATGCAATTCACAAACTTACTTTTTTCTAGAAAAAGATATGTTCTTTCTCTTATAGTACACACATGATCAAACCTTCATATTGGTATGCATTTATTTGAGAGAGTAATAAATATGGGCATATTTTTTGGAGAAAAATGAGATAGTCCCCTTGCGCGCATGATTACGGATAAAATATTTATCTAAACACAATATTTTGGGTATCTAAGTAATCCAAACCGTCTGTTTAAGAATCTGAACCACAATTTATTAACATTCAAATTTAATTTCTATTTTATATTCCAATTCAAAATAAAAATATTAAAAATAGTTAAAATTTCAACTTTTCTAAACCCCCCAAAAACCCTCTTCGGAGAAATATGTACAAAAATATGGTTCAGTTTGTATAACATAGCAAAATACATACATATTCGGTAAAAATTGTATGTAAAAATAATCAATAGTTCTTGATATTTCGTGCGCGTAATATAAAAAAAACGCATTTCGAGATATAGTGCTTCAAAGATATCTCCAATTTCAATATTTACATTGAACAGCTGATACATTTTCCTTCATAACTTTCACAATATATTAATATTTTTCATAATATTAATATTTTTTAACGCGGAATGTTTTAAATTGTTCAGAAAAGTCAGGGTAATAATATATATTTTTTCATAAAATCGAAAATGTTTGAGTCTTAACAGTCGTATGTCCCCTTAAGCAAAACTAGCAACATTTATATTCTATATCTGCTGCAAATGATTCGTGCAACAGTTCTCTTTATACAAGAACCAATTTTTAAACGAAAAGTTAAATAAATAATGCATTATAATCTTCAAACACATAGCAAACACATAAGAAAAGTATATTTCATACACACATGTTTTCAAAATTTTTTATAGTAAAGTATCATCAATATTATAAACATTATACAATTTGGATAGGAACACTACTGCTTCTAATTTTCTTAGGTACAGAGGAAACCATATTTTTAATAATCTGAATAAGAATTCTGATGGGCTTTACCCATTTTAGGCTTTTTTTAAATCCAATAAATTTAGGACGTAATGCGCTTTCATTTTTCAGAATTGTTTCTACAGTTTTAAGCTGTTCCTCCAATAGTTTCTGTGCAAGTGATGAGACATGCACCAGCTGAAAACAGTTACATTACGTACAGAATAATAAAACTTTTACATAAATCTCTTGAGATTTTTAATTACACTATTATCCAGTTTCAAAGTCTTGTATCCGCAAAAATCTACATTTTAAAAATATAGAATATTCTCGAATCCACATATTTCATCAATAAAACTTAAATAGAGAGAAAAATTATTTTCTTGACTCTAATACGATCACTCAATTAAAAAGAAACCTGACGCGAGGACGCGCAAGGGGTTGTTCGACACCCCAATAAAGGACTTTTTCTTGAAACACATTCCGTCAATTGAAGGTGGCCTTAAAAGCAGATTGCAGGGATTTGACTCGGTTCAACTAAAGGGAAGTGAGTATTTTTCGCATTTTACGTGTTTGGGGTGTCGAAACACCCCTTGTGCGTCCTCACAGGTTAAACGGGGTAAAGAACAAGACGTTCACATTTTATTGCCATTCAAAAGTTCTAAAAATTAAATTAAGATTTAATAAGGAAAATGTTTGTAATGCATTTCTAACTTTTAGCTAATATTAAGTCATGAATAAGGCAGTATTTATTCAAATGAAACTCTCCAAACTTGGTGGGAGCCATCTATGTTAATATAAGAATCAAATCATATCGTGATGACGGTTGGTTTTCTTTACCTTTAAGCTTCATTCATTCATTATTGAAAATTTTTCTGTAACGTTTTATAAAACTATTGCATGTCTTACTAGCCTAAAAACATTCATATGAAATATGTTTTAGTTAGACTTTTAATATTTATTTTCATATATTTGCAATTCTATCGATATATGTGCAATCTATTAATTCCTTTTTCTGAAAGCGCGCGTGCAAATTAAAATTAAAGATTATGTAACACTGATTAAACACATTTACATATTTTTTAATTGGATTTTAATTTTATTGCCTTTACCTTGCCATATGGCGATATCTCCCCTTTTATGAAATGTAACTATTAAAATAAAACCAGAAAGAATATAGCAGTTTTCACAATCATGAGGGAAATACTCTTATATATTGTAACAAAAAAAACCCCAAAACACTGAGACATGGTTGTAATTTGACCAAATTTTTTCACATCCGTCAAAATGCTTCTATTAAAAAAAATACTTATTTATTATTGCTGATAAATTAATTTTAAAACCTTTCTTTTCGAAGAGACATGATCAAAATTTAAACAGTCTCAAGAGATATCACATTTTCAGAGGAAAAGACTTTGAGCTTAAGACCATAATCTTTAGCAAGCAAGGAGCAGAACCGTGTTCTTGTGGGCTATGTGCGCTACAAATTTACTTAAAGAAAAGTTTTCTTCCTGTTTCACGAAGTCTACGTATCACGTCTTAAAACTGTTTAAAATTTCATGTATATAGCTTACTGGTTTTTCAACAGTCAGGGGATTTGGTGTTTCTCATCGATTGAAGGCGGGAGAAAATTAATGTAATGCTTCTTTATCTTTGCTAGAGAAGTTTTCATATCTTTTGTTCATATTTTTCGAAGAAATTAGTAATAATGTCATATATTAAATAACAAAACTGAAGAAATAAAGATGTTATTAACAAATGTGGACAAAACCGATTTTTTTTTCAATTTTAAAAGAAATTGTGAATGCTTTAACCTTCTGTTAGGCGCGGGAAATCTCTCAGATTGCTTAGTATTATACGCTTTCTATGCTGCTATCTAAATGGAAAGGAAATACGAGGGCTATTTTTTAAGTAATGTTCGTTTGTCAATAGCATTTCCAATTTTGGACATGGGTGAGAATGAATGTTCTAGCACTCTTTTGACATTCTTTACACAGACTCCGACACCATTTGCAACCACGGCGACAGTCCATATACTTCAGAGTGGGAGGTTAAAATGGTTAATAAAATCTAGCGTCCCGGTGACAGGGGTATACGGTGAGTCATCTGATTCTTAACAGCAAGAAATATGAAAGCTCCAGATATGCGACGTGTACGCTGACAATGCAAAGAGTGAGAGTAATGTGAGAAAATATGCAAGATTGTTCCCGGAAGATGGGGAAAATGTCCACGCAAAATCGCGATCTGATCACCCATCTGTAATTACCGAATTGGCGATTTCGTGCAGGCAATTGACATCCAAATTCACGCAAACCGGAGGTTAACAATTTCGAAGATCTCATCGGATTTTCAAGATCATTTTTGATGCAAATTATGTCTGGGGGATTAAACTACACGAAACTGTGATGTCGATTGGTTCCTTAATTACTCATTGAAGAAAACAAAAGAAAAGTGTGGCAAGTGCGGTAACATTTTTGTCCCTTTACAACGAGGAAAGTGATGATTTTTAAGTCGTATCATCACAGGAGATGAAACATGAATGACACGTCCCCTGCCATCTGAAGACCCAGCTAAAAAAATCTGCAGAAAATTTCTTTTTTTGAAGATTTCTTAAAGATTTCTGCCGATTTTTTGAAGACAGAAAAATCTGCATTTTTTCTTCAAATTAATCTGCAGAAAATTTTCTTCTTATATTTTTCTCTAAATATTCTGCAGATTTTTTGAAGACAAAAAAAATCTGCATTTTTTCTTCAAATTAATTTGCAGAAAATCTGCAGAAAATGTTCTTATTATATTTCTCTCTAAATATTCTGCAGTTTTTTTTGGAGACAGAAAAAATCTGCATTTTTTTCTTCAATTTAATCTGCATAAAATCTGCAAAAATTTTTCTTAATATATTTTTCTCTAAATATTCTGCAGATTTTTTGAAGACAGAAAAAATCTCTATTTTTTCTTCAATTTATAATCTGCAGAAAATCTGCAAAAAAAAATCCTATTATATTTTTCTCTAAATATTCTGTAGATTTTGTAAGAGAACAAAAAAATCTGCATTTTTTCTTCAATTTAATCTGCAAAAAAAAATATTTTTATTTTTTTCTTTAAATATCCTGTAGATTTTGTAAGACTTTGCATTTTGTCTTTAATTCAATTTGCAGTTATTTAGCATATTTTCACAAAATCATTCAACTCGACCAATATATGTTGATTTTTTGAAGATTTAACTGCAATTACATAATATCTGCATTTCTCAAAATACATATTTTGCACCATATTCTCTAATATTGCAGCTTTATTTTCCAATGGATATGAAACAAAATTAGAATGTAATTATCATTATTGTTTAATTCTACAGCAGACAGGAGTTTCAAAAATTTCCCAATGGAAAATTGTCTTAGGACGAAATTTTTTAAATATGCCACTGAAAAAATGAATTCTAAATTAATCTTTAAAATAAATATTTGAGGTTTTACCATTTTAAACTTTTCCCACATAATTTAATTAATTTCCAATTAGTTTTCCAACTGTCTTTCTGACTAGCTATTTTCCTCGAAAAAGAAAGGAAAAGTGGAGCTTTCGCCCTTTGGATGGAGAGAAGGCTTATCAGAAAGATAGAAGGTGAAAACGAATTTATTGAAACTGAGAATCTAAATTATTGAACAAAAATATTACTAATCTCATCTGTTACACATCTCTACGACTTTTGAAACAAGTATTCTGACCTTGGTTGATTTTTACACCACTAGATGGCGCCACGAGAGCCATGGTGACGCTATAACTCAAATAGATTAATTTATCCCCATCTCGCGTATGTCGACGTGGCCTTCTGGTTAGCGTGCCTGCTCATAGGATCGTGGGTTCGAATCCCAAACAGGATGAGCTTGAAGTTTCGTCACATTCTATATCGTATAAGTAAGTTCATTCACAAATTAAATTAATAATTAAACCTTAACTGTAGAAAAATCTGCAGGTATTTGGAAAATATTTTTTCCTGCAGAAAATCTGAAGGTATTTGGAACATAGTTTTCTTCAGATATTCTGCATTTTTTTTCTGTAGAAAATCTGAAGAAAACATGTTCCAAATACCTTCAGATTTTTTCTGCGTTTTTTTTGCAGATTTTTTTTTAGATGGGGACCTTCCTGTTTGGCAGACGTTTAGACACTGATGAAGAAGTGAAAACGAATGTGAATAATTGGCTATTATCACAGGTGGCAGAGTTCTATGAGGAACGTATCCAAAAACTCGCTATTCGTTACAATAAATGTTTGAACATACAGAGAAATTCTGTCGAAAAAATGGAGAATTGGTTGTAGCATCGGAAGATGAAAACTTTTTTGAATTCCTTTTATGAATTTTTTTTTGAATTTCTTAATTGTTTTATTTTTATTTCAAAATGGACTAATCAATTCTAAAACGTAGCTAAAATTATGTTATCTTAAATTTTAAAAACGATGTTTATTAAATTAAAATAGGTATGTAGATATAGTATATATAGATCACATAGATATGCAATCCACTATTTGTCCTTCGTCTATTCATTTATGAGACAAGACCAGTGGCAAACTGGCCAGGTTGCCAGCTTGCCCGATGGCAAGTGGGCCCCCTTATACATAATACAATATGGGCCCCAAGGATATGTGTGTGTGAGAGAAAGGGTAGAACTTGCTCTAGTAATTTCCTGTACCTTTCCCCCCCAAAAAAATAAACAAATAGCAAGTAGTTTTACAAAAACAGATTGGAGTTTAGAAATAGATTATATTAAGTTATTGTTATTTATTATGTTTATAATAAATAAGCCGATATAGATTAATTATAAATTATTTATATATTAATAGCATTGCAGATGTGAATGGACCCCCAATGTTTCCTGGCAGCCACTACTTTCAGACCCAGTCCGCCACTGGACAAGACTGCCTGAATAATTACCAAGATTTCAACAGATTTTCCGTTAATGTTTTTCACATTGAAGGCTATAGTCAAAAGTTAAAATGTTTCTTTTACATTTCGAAACAAAACACTAAAACTTACACCTCGCAATAGTAAGTATAAAGTAAGGCAAAATATTTAGGCTAGTGAAAGCAACTTCTCAGATGATTCCCGTAATGAGAAAATACAGAATGATAATACATATAAAATACAGAATATCACAACAATTTATACACGATTTGAATAATTATTGCATAAACAAATAATATTATATATCGAAGTTTCATATCTTATCTTAAAAAATGCAAAAGTCATATTTTGTCAGGTACAAGAAGAGATAGAATTTTTTTATCGTTATTGTCCAAGCGCTGCTGATACCTCTGGCCCATGAAGTTGCAAACGGCGCTAAGCATATCAAATATCATTTGGGAGAATTGTTTCCAATAGCTGCTCTCAACCTGTCGAGTGAGTCTGATCTTGAACTATTAGCATTATGTAACAAGTATTCCTTCAAAAAGAAATGGATTGAGATGGGATTCTGTGGACGTTGTGGGGGAAGGAGCTTAACGTTAAGCTGCATTCTAACCATCTGTTCCCCAGAAGATAGCCCCTTGTGCTCCATCCAGCTAAAAATATCATTCGCCATTCTTGCGTGCATTCAGGTAGATCCTTAGGCTTTCTGTTAGTTCCATTGAAATGAAAACATGGTACATTTAACTAAACTATTATATTATGCTAAATAAGGTTACATGATTTACTATATTTAGGAAGCGTTATTTGCAATATACTATATACAATTTTAAGACGCGCAATTCAGTCTTATGTTCAGATTAATGATGGCCCGTCGGCATATTTACAAACCCTACCCTGATAGAACTGAGGCAGGAAATCGGACAATATGATTGGCTCGCTTCGCCGAGAGCCGATGACGTTGTTCTTTGCTCTCGTGCGTGTACTTTTCATTAGTATAATTTCTTACAGTGTGGGATGTTTTATTTTTTATGATATTTTAAAAATAATTTCATTTTTAAAAATATTACAACCCACGGAAGAATGTTTTCTGTGCTCAACTATGGGAAAACGGAGAAGAAAAGTAGGACGACTCTTGTTTTGTTATGATTGCCGTATGCTACGTGCTAGAGCTGAAAATGACGTCACTTCTCCTCGTAGCCAATGATATTGACTGATTTCCTGCCTCAGTTCTATCAGTGTAGGGTTTGTAAATATGCCGGCCCGTCGTTAAGAAGCCGCCATCTCCCATTGTCGTCGACTTGTTCCATCACTCCGTCCGTTATTTCTCCGTAGGTGTTGTTCGTAGCAATGTCAGCGACACCTGTTGGTACTTCTGCAGGTGGCCCATATTCATTTTGTAAGTTCAGGTAAATTTCACCAGCCTAGGAAATTTCAAGTAATTTCCGTCTATCTGATCTGGAGTCTTTCCTAGGCTGGTCCGGTATTTCCTCTTCCGCCTAACAGATGCAGCTCAGATCGTATGTTCATCATCTCGGATTGTGGGTTCGTTGTCTTTCGCTGTGTGGTTATCCAGATGTGTCTGTAACCCTTCGCTGGACATATGAATCACGCACACCAATAAAAGTAGACAGTTGTTCCTCATCACGAGTTTTGTTTATTGTGTGGTAACTTGTTGATAAAGGTTGCATCACATCAGTTGTTATTCTGCATTTATTTTTTGTTCAAATGTATCAACATATATCTTAGTATTCTAATTGACGAGTGTTACCGTTCTATGCACACTATTATGTTAAAGTGTTAAATAAATGTTTATTGTTGAAATTTTGACCTGGCCTGGAGTATTTTTGCAACTACTGATTTGGGTAAATTGAAGTGAGGTAAACCCCTTCAAACGCATGATAAATTCAATGGTGTTCCACTATCAAATAAGAATTATCAATTGTTGTAATTATGATGATTAAATGGGTCATATTACTGATTAAAAAGTAGTGTAAATTTTAATTATATGAATGAAATATTTTTCCATTATTTTACTTAAATCATGAAACATACGATAACTGAAAAGATTCTACAATTTGTATCAATTAATTCGAGGTATAAAGCTTTGAGGTATATTGTTATTTGTACACGCAATAATTATTCACATCATTCACCTATTTTTAAGATAAGCAGCTCAACCCACCGAATCATGACTTGTTCTTACGTAAATTGTTGCCACTGTCAAATGAGGATTACCATTTGAGCCTGCTTGCAATCATATAACTGTAATAATGACGCTCAAATATGTCATGAATGAAAATTTATAGTAAACTACAATAGTAAAAATAAAAATATTGCATTAATTTATTTGTATCTTGGAACTTATGATTTGATAACTGATATGGTTCTACTGTGTTATTAAATAATTCTAGCTATTATTTGCTTGCGTAATAGTTATTCAAATAGTGCAATAATTTTACAGGATAATCAGCATAATCTGCCGAATCACATATGACCTTTTCCTACATAAACAGTTAATTTGCTTGAGATTATTTCTTCTTTTTAATCATGGTTAAGTTTTAGTTCAGTTTAGTTGTATTAATGTTCCTTTTGGAAGTTACACGAGGACAATTTATGCGTCATGGATAACACGCAAAAAGACCCCTTATTCTAAAATCAGGGTTTATTTAAGGAATTTAGCTTCCTTTTTTCATTCAAATGAGAGAGAAATGTTCAAAAAAGTAACATAAAATAATTCTGTCACATTTAATACATTTCTGTACTGACAAGTCAATCGATTTTCAATTGTTTCTGGAGTTACATGCATTGAATTCCAATATATTCCAATGACGAATAGCGTCTACGTAATTTGTCACGAGGCTTGACATATCATATGATACATTGGCTACGAGATATGTTTCCGTGAGTGTTGAAAGCGATCCAAAAGGCCAGAGAAACCAGATTAATCTGGTTTAAAAGGATGTAAATAAAATATCGTTTTCAGCGAGTGTGAGGTTATATTAATTAATAATTAATAAGCAACGTTTTTTGTTTAAATTGGTTTCTATGTGAGTTTTAGAGATGAGAAGATTAACTTACAAGGAATCAATAATCTTGCAAAATTTGAAGATTATTTTTTCATGCATTTATTAGGCAAAAACAATGCACTATTTACATTTTTTATGAATGTTTCATTATAAATTTAAATTTGGCAAATATTAGCTTTGCAATAGCAAGTGTTTTTTTATAGCTTTGCAATAGCAAGCATTTTTTATAGCTTAGCAATAACAAGTGTTTTTATAAATTTGTAATAGCAAGTGTTTTTTTATAGTTTTGCAATAGTAAATGTTTTTTATAGCTTTTCAATAGCAAGTTTTTTATTATAGCTTTGCAATAGCAAGCGTTTTTTTCATAGTTTCGCAATAATAAGTGTTTTCTATAGCTTTGCAATAGCAAGTGTTTTTTTATAGTTTTGCAATAGCAAGTGTTTTTATAGCTTTGCAATAGCGAGGTTTGGTTGCACCATCGCTTTTGCTTTTGCGTCATCCTTTAAGTGATTGCATCAACCTCACGTATAAAATATGAAAAAAAAATCTAGAGTGTTGCATTTTCATTAACCACTGCTGAATATTTTTTAAATTTAATAATTGAAATGAGTGTATAGAATATGCATCTAAATTCTTCATCATTAGTTTTTTATTTAAATCTGTTTGTGTATCTACAGATAATCTTATTTATCAGGCATAATTATGCGATACTGTTATGATGATGATTCCAAAGTTTGTATGTAGGTGCATAAACTTGTTGCAACCGCTAGAGAACATTTTGTTTCCTCCATGTTTTCACGACGACAAGAAGTTTGTTCACTGAGGAAGAGTAGCTTCGATTAAATAGATAAAAATTCTTTTCTCTCGCATCTCAACATGGCTTCTTGTAAATTATCCTTCTGATATCATAAAATGTTCATTTTTGTTAACATTATTATGCTGTCATTTTCCTCTTGAGACCCAAGGGTATAATTTTCAACCAATTTTCACAAAAATCGAGATTAATACTCTTGATTGAATTATATAACATTATATATAATGAACTTATTAATTTATATGAATTAATTTATTTAATAAATTAATTGATTAATATAATGAACAAATATTGTTAATGATACATAATTAATAGATAAGAGCATGGAACCATCCAAAGCATTAGAAATTGGGTTTAAGGGCTTTGAATGGAAACCTTTATTGTAAATAAAACAAAAATATCCATTTAACTCTATGAGCCCTAACCCGCCTCAAACCGCCCCATTCGACAGAGGCCGGACTCAGGCGGTTTCAGGCGCCTGAGTGAATTTTAAGGGAGAAAAGTGGTTCCTTTCTTTGTTGACAATTGATCGCCCAAGCTTGGGTGTCGTCCTCCTGGAATTTCTGAAAAGAAAGGAAGGATTTCATTCTGGTTTCGCGAACGAAAATTTACTTCAGTTTTTGAGGTACAGGAATTCTCACTCTAGCCGGGTTCAGAGAGTTAAATGGACGCGGGTCTCAAGAGGTTATAAGAAATATCTTCACGGCAACAAAAACGCATCTTTTACTGGTGAATAGGACAGAAAATGCCACAAATTTAGCTGATTTGTATATGGTATTAGCATGTGTTTAGAATTTCGGACATAATCATCGGAATCATCGCAAATTGCTTTTCAGGTGGATTCGCGTATCAGGCCGACATGCAAGGCAAATAATTGACGGGATCGGTTTTCGAATCTGTAACCCTCTGGTGCGGAAGCCGAGTTTCTATCACCGCGCCAATTTTGAAACGCAAAATAAGATGTATACAAAAATTTAAATAGACGAACCTATTATGAAAGAAATGAATGTACTTTCATTTGCTGATCTGAGAATTCATAACATGTGCAACAAGCGATAAAGTTTCTTTGTTCAAAGGATGCTTGCAGAAAACTTAAGACAAAAAAAAACCGGAATCCTTCTTCGAAGATATGCTAAGACATTAGATGCTGAACTCCAAGAAGAGAAGAAAAGCACGGAAAAAAGAAAAACACGAAACTCCTGATGATAAATGGAAAGCAATTTTAGTAAAATTCCTTTGAAAAGAGCAGGCATTTACGTGCCAGCGTTTTCTTGAGCATGAACTTTCACTTTAAAGCAAGTGTTGGAGAGCATGTATATGTTTAAACAGATTCGTGACTGCATTGCAAATGAAGAATGATTTGCAGTGCCTTCTTTTCCACAGTCGGTTCACCGATGATAAATCTATGGCGGAATAATTATCTTGCATGCACAATACACAACATGTTCTTGAGATACCGTATATAAGATTTGAATATTTCATAATGATACGGGGTATTTTTAGTCCTATTGGACTTCTTCCTATTCACATTTTAAAATACTTTCAAATGAACCCGGTTTAACTTTACGATTAATTTTAGCTTAATACAATAAAATTTTTAAATTATTTTCAGATAACTCAAAATTTTCTTCTAGAATTATTGATTTTCTCCTCTTTAAAAGTTATTGGAAGATTAGATCTGTGGTCTCTTTTGTCTCCCCGTGAGATCACCTGTTTCTCTCTATCAGCAATAAGTATAGTGCGTCTTTTCTGTCTTTTTCCGTCATGAATAAATTATGTTTTAATGCTAGCCGTCTTCGGCGACCAGCTTGTTCGCAATGAGTTTAATTTCAATTGAATCTATAGTTTCATATTCATGGGTCCCTTAACAAAGTAATTTTAAACTTCAAATTGTGGTAGACATTTACCCGAGTTCTTTTAGTAGCCTTGCATCTGTTCTGTTCATTGTCTACAGGAACGTTTCTTAAAGAATCAAATAAGTGTTCAGGTTATCTAACGTCTAATCGCAAGTTATCGATGCCAACTTCGCTTTCTTTTTCAGCAGGCAAAATATGCAATTATTCTTAACATTAAAAAGGCCCAGTGAATTTTACATGCAGCAGTTTGTTAGCTGGATTTAAGCATGCTGATAAAAAGAATCGAAACCATAATCATTCAGCTCACTCGATATATTCCCTAATAAACTTATTATCTGAGAGGACTTTGTTTACAAATTTTACAGAAAACTTGATGAAGTAAAAGAAAGAAAACAAAATACATTAGGATATTTATCTTAGTTTTCAACTATGTAAGATAAACTCGTAATTAAATATTTGCTTAAACAATGAAACCGGTTTGCATTGTAACATTGAAAAGTATTGTTGCAAATTTTGTTTAAAAATATTTTTTAAAAACTTATTAAAATTAGAGAAAAAATAGAACGGAACTTTAATTCATATCATTAAAAAGAAATTTTTTTGAACCTTCTGTAGGTATAAAAATCATTTTTTTTTGCTCTGATATTTTCTGAAGTCATTAAGAGAGAATGTCAAAATTTCGCTTATTTTTTAATTAATTAAAATTTCAAAAAAGGGTTCCGAGGTGCACATTCCCAACCTCCAAAATATGTTTGTATCAAATTTCTTAATTCTAAATCTAGCCGTCTGCCCTGTAGAGCGCCAACACACACACACAAACACAGACACACACACTCCGTTGTTATTAGTAGAGATTGATTCACAAAACAATTCGAAAACGAACAGTTTACATATTAGAAATGATGATTTAAGTCTATGAGAAACGATATTTCATCATTAATATTGTTCTTAACACAAAGACAATATTTTTATGCACTGTTTCGCTTTATCATTTAAAAAAGTGTTTAACATTCAAAGCTTACAGAAGTTTTGAACCTAAGAAGTTGTTATAGGAATTTACCATGAAAACAGAAACTTGTTTTTGTAATACTATAACGCATACTCGTTGATGAAATAGAAAAACCAATTTAGATTGAAAACCACTATTGTTTTGTTGGGTTTTTTTTGCTAACTGAAGACAGCTAAATAGTTAACCGATCTGTTTTGGAACACATCAAACAAAACTTCGATAGTTGCCTTTTCATGTTAAATTGTTGTTTCTGTAACATAATAATAAATTCAGTATTCATGATATTGAAACGAATAAGTACTCATTAACCCACTGGCATGTGATTTCATTCAACCTCCTAATTAAATGCCATCACCCATTTGGGATATTTTTTTATTATTTCAATCTATTTAAGATGGTAAAGGGTACTTGAGACATTTAAGCGTGTCCAGGTGATTTTTGTATTTAAAATTAATTGTTACGTTGGCTTAATTACGGAATTAAATAGAGGAAATAAATTCTGTAATTCGATGCGCGTGTCAAACTCGCCATTGTATGTTAATGGGTTAAGATTCTTACTTTGTCTTGACCGCGCAATTTGCTTTTATGGCAGAATTCAAGTCTGTTTCTCCTAAAATTCGCAAATGTATCACAAAAGAACAAAACTCAATATCTACGCATTTGTTGAGAAAAAGAACTAGCCAATTCTTCCCTCTCTGTGAAATTTATTTGATTAGCTTCTTTATTATTCTTCTATTTATTATGTATCTTATGAGTGTATTCTAATATTTCCATTTATTCGTACTATTAAGTATTATTGAATTATTGAAACGTTATTTGTGAATTTCATGTTTGTCTTATATAATTTGTCGGAAATATCGACTACATTTGACAATATGCAATTCATCATCTATTTACGAATAAAATCACTTTAAATGTAGCATTCGCTTCCCGGATTGTTCTTTAATCGAACATCGATTTACCATAGATTTTACAACATTTGCTTAATTCATTCTGGAAATCTGAAAAATAAGCAAAGAAGAAGAAATTTTTACTATCTTTATATAATAAAAATAACACATACATTCATAAATAGCTTTCAGACAGTCATTGTGTTTTGCTTTCTCATATACTAAGTGCAAGTATCATAATCGTCAAAGCATTCGATCCTGATATTTTGATGAATTTCACTGCTTACGTTTATGGAAAAGTTTCGCTATCGATTCGACGATTTAAAAAATAGCTTTAAGGATAGGGCTACTCAATAATAACAATTTTACATTACTAATTTTAGTCGTTATTTTGTGACAGCTTTTGTAACCAGGAAAAAGACTTTATTCTCGTCCAGTATACTAAATTTTAAGATGACGTAAAATTGGTTCCTTCATATTATAGTTCCGAAGTTTTCGCCATAAATCTTCAAAGTAGTGAACTTAAAAACCAACTCTACAGTACTGCCATCATTCTGGATACTTTTAAGGCTATGGGGTCTATTCTGGAACCCCCGGTTGGGTTGGAAGACGTCACTTTTCCCGGTATAGTGACTTTTCCGTACATATACGTTTCCATACAAGTCATAAAACTGTCTATCAACACTCTTTTGACAGGCGGTTTTGCAACTGATAAGATCAAGTTTCGGTAGTGGTTGCAGCACTTGAAACATTATCTCTAATCGTGACATTTGGCGAAATTTGATATTCGAAAATCATGGGATGATATTTCTTCTCATAAATAATATTAGCTGGATGCGAGGCGTTGCTCGGTCTTTTTAGCATCTCCCAACCCAACCGGGGGTACCAGAATAGACCCCTATATCAGACGGTACCGTTGTGAGTGCATTTTTCGCCTACCAAGGGGCAATTCCACTCGCCAAAAGTTTGTAACACGAGACGCATTGAGGCAACCGGTCAGACAGGTTTCGTTCATCGTGGAAGGCGAACTATGTCACCGTCAAAGTCACACTCGATTGGTTCGAATTTTCGCTACTGACAATTTTCCGTCACTAGCGTGTACATTTTTTAAGCCGGTTGAATACAGTCCACGATTACAGGTATCCTGTCTGACCGGTTGTCTCAATGCGTCACGTGTTACAAACTTTTGGCGAGTGGAATTGCCCCTTGGTAACGGAAAATGCACACACAAAGCTGGCGTCTGATACATCCTTTAGAGGCTCTTTTGCATACTACATAAACACAATCGTTTCTAACTATTTGCTAAAAGAGGCATCTTTATGTAGAAGAATACAAGAAAGTTGAAGGGAGCATACTTCTGGTTGTTTAACATTAGCGGTTAGCATTAATTTCCTTTCTAAAAAAATGAAAGTCTTTTATTTTCCCAAATCATGTCATTATTTGCAGTATTCTTTTGCTTCTTTTCTGGGCCGCGGTAGCCTATTGGTAAGGTCTCGGCTGCATAAAAACCAATCCCACTATAGGCGCCTATGGGAATGTCTTTTTACCACGCCAAGTTGATCATTGTGCCCGCTAAGGTTTCCGTATTTACTTTGATTGGCGTGAAACTGAGTTTTTTCTTCTATGTGTTTTGAAAACCTTCCATCTTTATTTACAATTAAGAACTAATAACAAATTATTTTCAACTTTAAAGCACTCAATAAGGAATTCATTCTACTTTAAGTCACACACAGACACAAAAAAAACTACAAAGTAGAAATGTTTACATCCTTATAACAGATTGCATCTCTCGGTCGTCGTCGAAATAGAAAAACTTCACAAAGCATTTCTCGCCAAAAAAGCGAAATATCGCCAAATATTGGGATCGAAAACACTCCCCATAGGCGTCTATAGTGGGATTGGTTTTCATGCGTCTCGGCTTCGGGTCGAAAGGTTTGAAACCCGATTCCATTAAGATATAACTTTAATCTTTAACAATTTTAATAAATAATGCATAATTAATAAATAAACAGTAACTAGTTTTAGTAAATAAAATTATAATTATTAAAAATTATTTAAATATAATGATTTTCAAGCAATAATTTTAATAAATAAGTAAGTAATTTTTAAAAATAAACATTATGGAAGAGTTTTCTGCTTTGTTTATCTTAGTTTAACATACCGTTTTACGGTAACCCTCCGATTTAAGCAATCGCCAAATCCGTTTGGATAATATATCAAGCACCAAGCTCGAACCAGTTCTTCCTTTAGTACATAAAGCGTTGAATTCTGCGTTCTTTAAGTTCGTTTAATTCTTTTTATTTAAGACGGCTAAATTCCATATGTAACGATTGTAATTAGCTGAATTGTTTGGCTAAACATTTAACTTCCAGTGATTATCTAAATCGTTTGGTTAAAAATTTAATCGCAAACAAGCCTTAGAAGTTGCCATAAAAGAGCGATAACGAACAATTAAGGCAGCCTTTCCACAAAATGAGGCTCTTAACTTAAATAAATATTGAGAACTATGGTGACAGGAACATCAATTTTAATGTTTTAAAAAGTAATCTTAAACCATAACATTAAAAATATTCCACTTTAAACATTAATTAACATCTTCAAACAGAGTGTTGAAATTTTGAAGACCTCCATTAACAAAGCATTACACCTTAAAGTCGGTCGGTATAGCTGAAATGGACCTTATGCACCGTTTGGGTTCGAGAGTATAGAAAAACAGCTGTGGAGGAATAAACAAAACGATCGGCCTATAAGCGACTCAGAAATAAAAGCAGTTCTGAGTCAGCTGTTTAAGACTGACCAATGGCTGCCTCCGGCAGGTCACGTGTCGGAGGATGTGACGTCACATGCATAAGGTCCATTCTACATTACCCTAAATAAACAAACAAAAAACTCGTCCACATATTTCTTTGAATACGACTTCACTGTTTAAAATTGTGTCCTTGTTATTCAAAACAGTGTATTCGGTGGATTACCGAATTGTTTTGCGACATCTGCTTTATTTTATTCTTTTTTTAAGTTACTCTAATAAATTTCATCTTCTTGACTACAGCCTAAGTTCATTGATCTCGAAGGGTAACGAACCAGACTCTAAAAATTGTTTACACTTCTGCATTGTTTTGATTAGTTAAATGCGTGTCCGTCGTGTATGTTGCTTTTTATATGACGTTAGTCTGGTGGCTAGCATTTTTTAAAAATAATTTTTGATTTGACTTCGAATTATCCAAAGTAAATTTTAATTTATAAACGATATTTTAACACTTATTAATACAAAATTTGAAGGACCAATTAAAGAAAATTTAAATTCCCTACGAGTTTGAAATAAAAAGTTTCGCATTAGCCACATTCCACTGTACATATACTCGTACTTATTTTAAAGTACTTTATTTTCGCATTGTATTGGATGTTTTCAAATATTAAAAATATATTTGTACACATTTGTTTCAAGTATATTAATATTATTAAATGTATTACTATTCATTTTTGGTTACTTTGTAGTACTTAATTTAAAGTACTGTTTTCACATTGATTGTTTTCAAATCCTAAAAGAAATTTTGTACACATGTATTGAATATATATTATTTATATTTCATGTACAAGTAATCATTTTAAAGCGTTTAGTAGTATTCATTCGGAAAAGTATTGTTTTCAGGGTGGTTGTATACAGATTTTCAAAGGAGTTTTTTTGTACACATTTGTTGCATGTATATTAATATTATTACATATGTTAGCACTCATTTCAAAGAATTTGTGGTATTTCCACAAAGTACTTTGCTCCTTTATTAGTTGTATAAAAATTATATTATTTGGAAACAATTTATTCGCACAAGATATGCTTCAGATTATTTTGAAATCCATTGCGCATGTGCAAGAGAAAAAGATTTAGCGTCACATCATAGCGTAAGACAACGGGCAAAAAGATATCCGATTGAGTGCATTACTTTCTCATGTAACTGGGGGCCGCGATGGCCTGCTGACTATGTCTCAGGTTCGGGACCGTAGAGTTCGAAACCTCATTCCATTGAAGATTCGATAGGTATGTGGAACTGTTGCGCGTTAAATCCTACGTAGGCGTCCACCTCCCGCTGGTGTAGTGTGAAAATTTGGAGTGTGGGTGCCAGCCCAGGTGTCGTTCTCTTTATACGACCGCAGTTCAAAATGGTCTGTCCCAAAATAGACCCGGTGCTACTTCAGAACGGGATGTTAATGTAACTAAACAAAACTTGACATTTGACTGTTATATCATGACTCCATTACACAGAATGTGGACAGTGTGGAACTGTGTTAAGACAGTGTTTGGAATTCTAAAGAATACTGTAATAAATGCATCAATCCTTTTTGATGTCGTGGGAGGTACACTTACCATTAAATTCATCAATATTTTAACGTCTGTTGTAAGCAATTTTACTACCTTTGATTTGAGATGTTAACTTTAAAAACCACGAAAAATATTAATAAATACTTTGACCTCATAATGTGGTTTTAACAGTCAAATTAATTAACAAATTATAATTATTTTGATATAGTAATCTGCCGTCATTTAACGCTGGAAAGTAGACTAGCGTGAATTCTCTCCAAATTTTTCGATGGAACAGAAACCAAGATATTTCAATTTTTTATCTCAAACTATACCGAGTATTTTGCTTTGTTAATTAAATATTAATTAATCAAATTAATTAGCACATCAATTTCAATTCGAAAAATAATTTAATATTCCTTTGCTTGATAACAATAGTCCTCTAAAGGGTTGAATAACAGCTTAAACATCTGATAGAGAAAAAAACGAACTTTTTCCTTTAATAATAATGATATTCCTCTCAATATTACAAACGTGCTTCAATATTAAAATAAATAAACTTTTATCTAAATGTCAGAAGTATTTTTTGAAATGTAAAATGGTGTATGATTGACATTCTGATATACCGGATCACATAGGCTTGGTTTTCTTTGAAATAACAAAAACTTTTATCTAACACGATAAGCAATATAAATATTTAATCTCACAATACAGGATAGGCTGCAAATAATCATGGAAATTGCATTTATTATCACTATCAATGCTTTATGTAGAGAAAACAGAAAACAAATATTGTATTGATAAAATGTCAGAGTAAAGATATGAATTATATATTTGAAAACGTTCGATCAGAAATTCAAATTCTTTTTATTCGATCAATGGAAAGCTGAATTAGCTTAAAGCAGTACCTAACAAAAGTAATAAGTCGTTAAAAATGCTATCTATTAACAGCAAGGAAATGTTGTAGAAAAAAAGCAAGCCTCAAAACTTTGAAAGGAATATCGTGACTTCTTGGACTAATATTATTTGCAATTTTGATTCGAAACAAATAGTTAACGGACATTCATGGATGTATTTAGCATAAAATGAGTATGAATTTTGCACTTAACCAGTGTAATAATCTTGAATAATTCGTTACTCTGCTGTTAAACTGTATTTCAAATATGTCATTTTTCTGTCAGATTATATGAAACAAAAATCAATCCGTACAATGCTAATTTTTAATAATTATACTCCAAACTGACTGAATATAATTTTAACTAAATTGGATAAATGTCATTCAGTTTAATAAACTGAAAGAATAATGGAATTATGGAATGAATTGTTATACAATGCTAATTTTCTTTAATAATAATCTAAACCAAAATGAATATTATTTTAATCAAACAGGATCAGTGAAATTCAGTTTAATATACTTCAGATAGTCCTAGTTCATAATCTCATCATTATAAAGTTTAGTGTACTGAAAGATTTATCAAATAAAATTTTATTCTTCTGTTTCTGTTGAATGAATTAAAAAATCTAATCAAGACTAAAAGTATAGAATAATAAAAATAAAGCATAGGTTTTAAAATAATGCTTTTATTAGTGTACTAATGAAAATTACTCCACGTTATAACGAACCGAAAACGGGCCGATCCAAAAGTTCGCTGTAACCGAGGTTTCACTATAATTGATTTTTCGAATATAGGTTTCCCAAGATTTGCTATAATCCTGAAACGCATTTCTATGAGAAATAAATTAAATTCACTAAATTGCAATTAGTCATGGGCTATAATAAATTGAAATAAATATTTGTTCTGAAAAAATTAAACAGTGAAATTAATTGCACTTACATTTATTTCTTTAAAATGTGAATATAAGCAGTGATTTTTCGTTAAAGAGCTGAAACTAGAGCTAAAAGCTTGAGAAGTGGGAGATTTGGTTCCCTATATTCGAATTCCTTGCTTTTGAAGATCGCTAGAAGCATTTGAATTACAATATTGGCATAAGAGTTCGGTTGAACGTTTGTTATAATCGAGGTATCGTTATATCCCGAGTTCGTTAGATCGGGTAGTAATACTCTCAAGAAAATTGAAATTTTAATCACATTTTAGTATATTTTAAGTTTTCAATTAACGTTCATCATTTTCTTTATTTTGATATTCATTGTGGATTAATTTCTTTATTCTTGTCATCTCCTCCCTCTTTTACAATCTTGTTTTAACCTCTAGATTTTTGCCGGAAAAAAATATTATTTTCTGCATTTTAGTACACCATTAAAAGCGCGTTGAAGCTTTAAAAAGTATAATAATATAAAAATATTGCAGATTTTTATATCTTTCCTCGACATTCTTTGCATTACCTCAATTTTATAGAATTATAGTTACATGTAGATTTGCTTTGTATACCATACCACCTGACTCTAGTGAAAGAGCAGAAATCTATTTTGACACATTTCGATTACAAATCTGCAATGAATTATATCGGTTCCATGCATCTGTTGCAATTTTTCAAGATAATTGTGGATACTTTTGGATGAATACTTACTTGAATTAATTTAAATGCTGGTTACCGATTCTCATTGGTTAACTTTAATTAATTTTTTATTCAAAAAGGTGGGTCAAAGGTGGGTCAAAGGTGGGCAGAGTTCCTAAGGTAGCCTACCCCCTCAAAATTAGTATTAATTTCATTTTTAATCACAATATGGTGCTACTGCATTGTAAATCATGTATCTGCAGTCCACGCGACGGAATTTAAAGAGATAATCTCAATAGACCTCCATGGTATGCAGTGATTTCACTTTTGAGGAGTAGTCTTTCTAATTTCCTGGTAAGAATATATTTTAATTTACATGTGTTTAAATTCTTAAACCTTTGAGTTATGATACGTTTTCTGAAAGCTTATTTCTTTCCCTTTAACCATATTTGCTTCAATTCTAATAAATTTATCACATTAATAGTTTTAAGTCGTACAAATGGCGACCATATGCATGTTCCCAAGATGGCCCAGGTTTGGGTCACCTTAGGAAACAAATATGGACATCAATGTTGTAAGGATAATTTTCGAAATTTCTACTTAAATATCTGAAAACATTTATTACCATTTATTGTTAAATTTATAACAATAAAAGTTATATTTTTTATTTAATTATTGAATGGTGTTATAGTTTTATCTGCCTATCAGAAAATGTCATGAAATCTAAAAGAAACTTTTGTTAATTCTTGGCCTAGTTATTGCCATAAATATAAACATAAAGTGTTGAACATTGTAATACTCTTCTAGAAGTAAAAATAGCTTTACGAGTAATTTTTTCACATTTTTGAAGTGATTTCAATATATGGGCCACCTTTGGAACACTATGTCCCATAAGCAACAATTTTGAAATTGCATTATAAAAGTAATTAAATTTCATTTTACAAAAATTATTATTCTTGATATGTGTAAGAGATAAGTGTAAAATGTTACAAAAAAAATTCAGCCACAGACGTCTAACCAGAAGATTATGAAAAATCCTCAAACCTTAAGTATGGCCACCTTTGACTCACCTATCTAACGTTTCCTAACTGGGCACGGACCAATCCCTTTTTATCTTAAACGCTTCAAAATTTTTTAATCACAGCTCTATATCTGTAGAAAAAAATGGACGCTGTTGACTGCGTCCATACTCGCAATTTCCCATCTTAACCCATTAAGGCCCAAATTAATTTGAAGAAGATTTTGATAAATTTATATTACATTACGTTAAAAACACCAAGACTAAGTTAGTTCAGAAATAAGATTAAAATCGGAGAGAAAAATTATTTTTGGTTTCTAAATTATTTTTTTAGGAGAAAATTTAAAAAATTGTCGAAAAATTATTTTTAAAAACATTTTTACATAAATATTAATGATTTTTGAAATACAGTAAAATATCTAAAAATAAAAATCACTTTCTAATTCTTTGCATTGCCTAAAAAATAAAAAAATTTCAAAACGGAAACACTTTAACTTCAGAATCTGGCTAACTGGTGGTATTTACCTCCTGAAAACTGTTTAGGAGTTTGGTAATGCCTATTGACTTCATAGACAAAGCAAAAAAGAATCAATGGAATGCTTTCGGTTCAGCCACGGAAGAGAAATGTAACTGTCTTATAAATAGGTCGCTGGGCGTTAACAGGTTCTAATAAACCTGGAGATAATCTCAAAAATGAATGGTTTAAGAATTTTTTTTTTTTTGTAAAATAGCAAATTTTAAAATATAGGAGAATTTTAAAATCATTGATTCCATTTACAGCAGAATATCCCAGTGATAGACTTAACTAACACTTTTTCAAATTGTATTAAAAACTATGTGCTTTTTCTATGCTTTTGTGCATACCTCTTGTTCATCACCTTTGTTGGATGGAGTTACGGGTATATTATTCGTTTATTTTTAATATACTTTTACATGTATTATTGATGAATTGTCTATTTTTTATGATATTTTTATGCATATTATTTGTGAATATTATTTTTTTATCACAGCTTTATTTAAATTATTTATGTTTACTTTTTGTTCTAGATGGGTGCAATATATGTAATTTGATTGTTTATAGCTGACAAATCTTGTCAAGCATCATATCATTAAGGTGAACTGGGCAGCGTGAAAACTATGAACAAAAAACACTTCCCCATGGAATATAATAGAGTTAAATGGTATCAACTAGCAAACTATAATTGCCATTAATCTATAACATTGTTTAAGAATATATGACTACCATAAAATTATTATCAGATAATTACGTATTACACTTCGTAAGAATAATATGTTTACTGCATGCTATTATTTGTCCTTATACAATGATACTGTATCTGAAAAACAAAGAAATATATTTAACCCAGTTTCCCACACGCAAATCCACCGTATTATTCACTCCTCTTGTATCCAAAGGCGTTAAATACATTTGTAATGATTTTATGTCTTATCTTTTCCCACATTTCACTTGTCTCATTTCGAAGAAATTGCGTGAACAGTTCACAAAAGAAAACAAAACAAATATTATAACATGAAGCACAAGACTCAGAAAAGAGAAATGGTGGTCACGTGACACAGCGACGTTTCCGATATCGGTTCCTTATGCAATTATTATGAGATTGGCATGCTGCTGTATGCTAATATCTCCAATATCTTATTGCGCAAGAAAATTTCAGAAAGAAGAAATTTGAGAAGAAAACTGAGATTTTTAACTAACTGTTAGAAAGTGCTCCAAAGTAAGTCTATTACAATACATTTTATGAATTGATGTTCCAATATACAACTCAGGACAAAAAGGTTTTTTGTGGAAGTCATGGATGCAGTTTTCGACAGTTTTCGTTTTCTGAAAATTTTTAATTTCTGTAAAATTGAAGATTGGAAAAGCGAAAACAGAATGGATGCATTAAGAGAAATGTGTGCTTCATCGTCAAACTAAAATTAACTAATTCATAAAGTATTGTTGGAGATAATGTTGCTATCACAGTTTATTGATGTTGCGCAAGATTATCATCTTAATCCATCAGCCAAAAGAAATATTTCAGAATTCTTGAAAGGAAATTTTAAAGAATTATTTTCATGAGAATATCTGACTAGAAAATTGAATATCAAGTCGATAAATAATTGTGAAAATAATTGTGGATTAAATTCATCAAATAACGCCGGAAATAATTTTGTCATTCGCAGTGTATGGATATTCCTTACGAATCTTATTTTACTCTTTCAGACAAAATAAATGTTTAAAGATTCTTGGGAAAAATCTACTATAAATCAAGAAAATTCTTCTGAAGAAAAAATGGTCTTGATAATGTAAGAATTTCTATTTGTTGCGTAAATAATTTTATAATAGAATATTCAGAAGAGAATACATCGTTATAAATAATTTCGATCATTTTATGATTTCAACAAAGCAGAAGAATAACGTGGAGATATTTGAACATTTTTTACTTGAAACTCTTACAAGAACAGACTCCGCAGTACTAATTTCAGTTAATTAATGTTGTTTCAGTGAATTAATATAAGATTTCGTGGAAAGGTCTAAAAACATGAAAAAATGGATATCATAGCAAATTATTTCGATTATTTATGTAATGTGGTTTCAGTGAATTAATACAAGCTTTGGTGGAAAGGTCTAAAAACATTTCAAAAATTGATGTCATAGCAAATTATTTTTATTATTCATGTAATGGTACTCCAAAAATAAATACCATTATAAAAGTCCAAAACAGTGTTAAATACAATCTTACAATCAGATGTTGAAAGTTTTGCTAAATTCATGCTTCTTTACAACTGAACTAAACAGTGAAATCTCATAGTAATCCTCAACAAAGGTCCATTTCACTTTTTAAGACGCCTTGGAAAAACCAAAAAAACTGAAAACCAATAACTTTGTTTATTTGACAGCTTTTGGGCAATTTTAACCTTTAGACTATGTAGACTTAACCAGAACTGCGTTGAATGCGGGGAGTGAAATTCTCACTTGTGTCTGGTGCAGCTGTTGTACAGTACCGACCTACATTCAAAGGTAAAATTTTTTTCTGGTACAACAGGAAAGGGTTAAAGGAATTCCACTTATTTTATTTCAAGAACAACATAAATGAAAAATATTTTTCTTAGTTTGATAAACCATCAGCTTAAATTTATTGAAGTTTGAAGTAATATCGAGTTATGAGAGAAGCAAACTTCTCTTTTAAATCTTTTCAACAAATGGAGACCAAAATGCAATCCGAAGTAAGTACAGAAATTAACAAAAGCTTACCTAAGCCTATAAAATACCTAATGGAAACTTTTGGCTTAGAGTTAGCACCTCCTAATATAAGTATGAACAACAAATGCAAAGTAAAGAAATGTTCCTGGATAAAAACAAAACTTATTGCTTCGCATTTTTTTCTACTTTTTTCCATAATATTTGGCGTTTTTGCTGATAAACATTTGACATTCTATATCACAGGCAACATGGATTTGGTTATATATTTAATAGCAATAGACATCCTGTACTGCCGAAGGAAAAAGATACAACGCCATATAAAGAATTTGCTTCAAATCCCTGAGGAAGTGCTGGTACAACAGCAAAGACATAAATTCACTAATGTTTGTGCAATAATGGCAATTGGAGGAGTGTTTGCTGTTATATATTCGGCTTTATCTATCGTGGTAATAATTAAGAAGAAAATACAAGCGACAGAATCTACAGACGATACCATAAAGGAAGCCAAGTTCATCCTGCATATTCTTCAGTTGCTTTTATACGCTATTCATACTTATATCGGAATACCCATGCAAGCTTGCCTATTTGCCTTCTTATGCTTGTTGGTAAATGAACGGTTGTATGCAATAAACATGGATCTGCAAGATATGGTACAGAAAAAAGTAATTAAAGTTATGCGAATTCGCCAACTGAGGGCAATTTTCTGTGATTTACAGGAAACTTCATCTGAAATTGATGCAGTTTTCAGAGAAATAAATTTCATCTGGCTAATTAAAATCATTATTCGGTGCTGTATGAGTTTCTATGATATATTGACAATGAATTGGTATAAATTTCTTGTGTCTGAGGAAATTATCGTGCTTCTGGATGTGATGTTTGACATAGCACATTTGGCATTATTGTGCATAATGGCTGGAAAGATAAGCGACAGTAAAATACATGTTTTGGAGTCAATTACCTATATGGGAAAAGAGCGTGTTTCTGTATTGAGTGATCTAGGATATGAAATTCAGTTCTTTGTGTCTGTCGTTGGACACTCCAAAATGGCGATGACTGCTGCAAACATTTTCCCTTTGAATAAGAACCTTGTTGTCACTTTATTAGGTGTTATTGGATCTTACTCTGTAGTTATATATCAGATAAGTAATTAGACATGAAAAATTGGATTTACAGTATAAAAATTGTTTTAAAGGTAGTAGTGTTTAATAATTCCTATAAAAATCTAGTTTTCTCTAATGTTTTTTTTTCAAGATAGGCAGAACTTGAAATAGTGAATTTCTTATGTTGAAGTGAATTTGGGCAGAATTTAGAATTGTGAATTTGTTATGTAGATGTCAATGTACTGCACTTTATGCTAATATATTTCTGAGTTTCTCGCAAGGAATTCAAGAGACTATTTCTAAGAAAAAAATTCTTTTAAGTTAATTTATTTCATGAACGGAAGAATTTCTAATTAATTTTTTGTGATTGGATGTTTAATCTAGGTAATTTTTGTTTTGTTTTGCTTCAGCGAAGAAATAGAAATTTTGGTATTTTTTAAATGAATTAAAATATTGTGATCTCAAATTTCAAATATTGTGATCTCAAAGTGTTTAAATAGGTCTTTTTTGTCATCGAGTAAGGAAGGATAAATATTGTTTCTAAAGGATTCTTTAGAAAATAATTTTTTCTCATTTATTTTACAGAATATATTTGCAATATTTATATCCTTCATTATCTAGGATTATTTGTCTAACTTTCATTTAACAAGTTGTTCTGTGAGCAGCAGACTTCGCGTCAAAAAATTTTGCACGTCGCCGTAATCAGCAAAGATTTAGACATTCATTTTTTTTTCCAAATAATTATTTACAGAAGTCTCTGCTTTTATCAGTGCTCACAAAATTGCAATTAAATATTTTATTTTATCAGTATTAACAAAATTACAATTAAATGTTTGCTTTTATCGGCATTAACAAAATAGCAATTAAATGCCGCGTCTTTACCAAAATGATTCAAATGTTTTAATGATGTCAAACTCGCCATTGAACACTGAAACTATCAAAATGGCCTTCATCGTGAAACGGAATCAAAAAATATAAATTCTTACAGAAACGTCATTTTTTATGACCTCAAGGACCTTCATGCCAAATTCAAAGAAAATACGACAACGCATTTGGTGGCGACTGCGTAACAAACAAATTCACAAACAGACGAAATGCTGAACGGTCATGTTCAAACAGAGACATCGTTTCGCGCGGTCAAAAAATTAGTATCGTAATACATTTTTTATCAAGGATATTTTTCCATGCGTCTTGAAGATTTGCGATACCTTTAGTTTCTTTGACAAAGTGCATCTCAAAGTTTACTTCAGAGCTCATACATAAATGATGCTCTTATACTAATAACGTTTCCAAATTAAAATTGGTATAAAATGAAAACTGTGATTGCCTTGGAGCCTTAAAATACGGAAGTATTAGTAATCTAAATTCTTGCATCCTTGAACAGAAGTACAGATGAAAACCCATCAATCCCTTCGTTTATATCTTTTTAACAATCAAATAGAAATATATAACGCAGATTTTGCTCAATTTTTGCAAATGGTTTACTTGTGGTCACGCACCAATGCAATTTTGTTAGATAGATAGTCGATGGCATCTAAAAATATATGTGGGCAGCAAAAAATATATTCTAAGGTCTTCAAACTGGCAGTGCGTGGAAACGCCAGAACAGCTGACGCTTGCGAGTAAATTTACACTCATTTTTATTTATAAATATTTTTTTCCCTTTTCATGTTTAAAATAACTGGTAACTCTAAGATTACTAGATTCAATAGAAATAGATCACCAAACACTGCATCATGAAGTTTATCACTTTTGTAAGCGCCGTCCTAAACTAATTTGCTCAATTATATTCTCAAATATGATACGCAGAATTGAAAAAAATTGAATTATTTATTATTTTTTGTATTTGTTGGCAGAGCTAATTTCAATCCACACAGTTATGTATTTCATTGAAAAAAGATTTTTAAAATTAATTCATAAATATGCAAAATTCATCAATATAATTCCCAAATTAAATACCAACCAAAATTTAGGTTGGCATATGATAGAATAGCACATGAATATCCTTCTTCCAGTTTCAGTTTTATATATATTCACGTTACGATACTACGAATGATTTTTATTATATCTCATTACGTGCATAAAACTTAAATCATTTTGATATGTATTATATTTACTTTTATTCAGTTATGTTTATACTCCAAATTCTGGAAATATGTAAGGGGATATAAGCTTAAAAACAATCATCTAGTAAAATTAGAAAATAAAAAAATATGTTAACTTAATCTTTAAACAAAAGCAACAAAAAAATTTATTGAAAAACAATAAAATTTAGATAATAAAATTTAGAAAATAAAATTTAAACAATGTTTAAGTAGTGCGCAATTGCAACTACAAACAAAAACAAAGAACAATGGAAATATCAGTATCATACAAAGAAAGCCAAAAAACAAAGATAAACTTAGAGGTAATCAAAAAACAAACAAGGAATCCATTCTAGTCCATTTTTTCAAGGACTAAGGACTTCATTCGAAATAATAATTGGGAATTTTTTCTGTAAGAAGCTTGCATTACGCCAAATATAGTTTCTCTTAGCCCGAAAAAGCTTCTCTTAGCCCAACAAAAGACAAAGGAGTTCTCTACATCAAAAAGTATTATTTCAAAAGAAAGAGGGAAAACAAAACACAAACATAGAAACGCTAATAAGATTGATTTAAAAATATCAGCCATTTGGCTTTTTTAAGGTAGCCATCATAAATATAAACTTACCCCATGCCCAGAATAGAGAAAAAAGAGAGAAAAAAATGTCCTCACGCAATCACAAATCCACGCTAACTTTCTTTTAACAAAAAGAAATCAGCAAATTTTTAAAGAAACACTAGTCCCATGGCGCCATCTATATTCGAAAAAAAAACACAAAAGAAGTAAAAACAGGAATTTTTTATCGAATGGAACTATTTAGACAAATTATTAAAAAAAATAAAATTTAAATTAATAAAAATGGGGCTATAAGATCTTTAACAACAGAAAAGCAACTCAAAAGTAGTGAAAGTGCGACTATATTTATAATGGAACAAAAAATATTTGATATCTTTTTCTACCGTAGTTACATAAAACGGGTTACTTCTTAAATATGAATTTTATACATTCCAAGTATATAAACCAATTCTGTATAAGTTGTCGAACATGGAATTTGCTTGCGCGTAGGATTTAAAAAAAACTAAGCAGCTCATGTAAAAAATGCTGTAAAATTTCCCTCCTGAATTGCACATATTGAAAATCATCTAATACGATTAATATCCAGATAAATTTTCTTTACTTATTATATTTTTAAAATATGATAATAGTTTTTTTCTTAAAAACTATAAGTATGATACCAAGCACCGAAATCAAACCACAACACACAGCGCTTTGATTTTGCATGCTTTTCTTCATGTGGACCATGTGTGGACCTGGAAAACCTGGTAAATTTCATAGTGATACTATGAACAGTAGTGTAAATGTAGATTAGAGAATAGGCATTTAAAGTAAAAGATCACTTACCAGATTTTTATAAGTAGAGACGGTTTTTGACTTATTCTCTAGAATATTTACTTCTACACAAGTACACCCATGTGTAATACCTTAAAACATTCAGAATGAATAAAACTTTCAAATAAAATTATATAAAAATGCAAAAAATTGGAGACTTTAAAACTTCTATAGCCCCTTCAGAATTTTTGAAACTCTTGATAAGTAAGAGTCAACCATCACGATTTTGAAGTCTTTGTTTGTTTGTCGTTAAAAATAATCACTTCTTTTAATTTAATCGTTAATTGTATAAACCACATGAGTCAATAATATCAAAATGCTAGGAACTTTAAAAACATCAGATTATTTTTTTAAATTGCAGTACAATCCCGGTTAACCTAAGTAAAGGGGGCAAGCCGTTCCTGATAAGAATTTTTATCCGTTAAGGCATGAACATCCATTACTATTTTATATGTAACACAGGCCTGCAAAAAAATACCTTTTGAAAATTGTTTTAATTTTGTTGACTGATTTTTGTGTTATTTTTCGAGCTGATTCTAAAAATGAAATCCATTTACTTCTATCACATAAGGAGTTTGTACAAAGTGATTATGTATTTTGAAGGAAACAGTTGAAATCGCGAAATTTTGACATTTCATTTAAATTTCATTAATTCATAAATCCATATAAATTACATTTACATCCTATTTCAAGTAATTGTTAAGTATAGGTAGAAAGTTACAAGGCCTTATAACGTTTTTTTTTACCTCAAAAGTTCTTTTGTCACTTTTCCTCTTGTGAACTTTGCAGGGCTCTTTTTTGACTCTTTGCAGCATCCAGCAGTAGTCTGTTATCATGCTGACATTCCATTTTCCTTTTTATCGCCTATCCATTTCCTTTGCATCTTTGTAAAATCTTTCACCTTGTTCCTCACTAACTGCACCTAAATTTTCAGGAAAATAGTCCAGGTGCGAATCGAGAAAATAAACTTTTAAGCTCATACTACAGCCTAAAATCTTGAATTTTTTTATTATCTCTTCTACAATAGATTTGTAGTTTTGGTCCTTTTCGTTTCCAAGAAAGCTAATAATAACTAGTTTGGAAGATTCCCAGGTTTTTCTTTCGTTTGTTTCCATTTTAGTCTCAAAATTTTCATCTTTCATAATTTTCCTGATATCTTGTCCTATAAACACACCTTTCTTCAGTTTTGCTTCGGAGAACTAGTCACAAAGGTATTTGAAGCATTCACCTTCTTTTGGTAAAGCCTTCACAAATTGTTTCATAAGACCTAATTTTATGTGAAGCGGTGGAAGTAACACTTTTTTTGGCAAGCAGGAGAGGTATCCGGTTTCAACTGGTTTCTTCTATCTTTAATATTGTGCTTAATAAGTAATTTACCGATTCAGAGGAATATTCTGGATTGGAATAGTTTCTTCTTTCTTGTTTGGTAGTTTAATCCACAAATTTACTATTTTAAGTCCATAAATACGTGTATCGTACTCATATAAATAATACTTTTTAGGTCCGAAATATACTAAATTCGTAAAAAATTTATTGCGATTTGTGATGAAATGTACGTGATGGAATTTTTTCATTATTTTTCCAGTAATCAGCACCCAAAAAACTATAAAAAACACCACTTGCTTTACCGACAATTTTTTCATCGCAGACCTGTGTAATTAGAATAGGTAATTCGGAGATTTTTTGAGTGTAAAACGAATTCTAAATTTTCTTTATAGGCTACTCTTATGTTCCTTATTAAAATTGATCCGCCGTAGAGTGCAATGCATCAGGAAGGCACAAGTAAACAATATCGCAATTAATATTTCTAATACCCATACATTTTAATTTAACATTCTAAAATGAATCACTGACCTTCTAGGGGAGGGCTTAAAGGAAAACAAATTGAGGGATATTACTGCAAAAAAGAATCGCCTTCGCGGTTATTTCCTTACAGCACAGTACGTGTTTTTTTGCATTTGCAATTTCAGGGGCATTTCGGGAAATTCGGGTTAAGGGTTAATCTGAGTTCTGTTAACCGGGGTTTTACTGTGCTGGTTATTCTTTCTTACTTGGCAGATTTTATTTACCTACTACTGTATAATGTGACTTCACTGAAGTCATGTCATTTCTTCACTCGTTATGTAAATACCCTTTTAGAATATGAAAACAGCGTAAAAACAACGTTTTGGAAAAACAAATTGACTCACATGGTTATATGGTATTAGGGAATATATCGAGTGAGCTGAATGATTATGGTTTCTATGTTTCGATTCTTTTTATCAGCATGCTTAAATCCAGCTAACAAACTGCTGCATATAAATTGCACTAGGCCTTTTTAATGTTAAGATTAAATGCATATTTTGCCTGCGGAAAAAGAAAGCGAAGTTGGTATCAATAACTTGCGATTAGACGTTAGATAACCTGAACACTTATTTGATTCTTTAAGAAACGTTCCTGTAGACAACGAACAGAACAGATGCAAGGCTACTAATAGAACACGGGTAAATGTCTACCCCAATTCGAAGTTTAAAATTACTTTGTTAAGGGACCCATGAATATGAAACTATAGATTCAATTGAAATTAAACTCATTGCGAACAAGCTTGTCGCCGAAGACAGCTAGTATTAAAACATAACTTATTCATGACGGAAAAATACAGAAAAGACACACTATATTTATTGTTGATAGAGAGAAACAGGTGATCTCACGGGGAGACAAAAAAGACCACAGATCTAATCTTCCAAAAACTTTAAAAAAGGAGAAAATCAATAATTGTAGAAGAAAATTTTGAGTGATTTGAAAATAATTTAAAAATTTAATTGGATTAAGCTAAAATTAATCATAAAGTTAAACAGGGTTAAGTTAAAAAGTATTATAAAATATGAATAGGTAGAAGTCCAATAGGACTAAAAATACTCAGTTCCATCATAAAATATTCAAATCTTATATACGGTATCTCAAGAGCATGTTGTGTATTGTGCATGCAAGATAATTATTCCGCCATATATTTATCATCGGTGAACTGACTGTGGAAAAGAAGGCTCTGCAAATCATTCTTCATCTGCAATGCAGTCACGAATCTGTTTAAACATATACATGCTCTCCAACACTTGCTTTGAAGTAAAAGTTCATGCTCAAGCAAACGCTGGCACGTAAATGCCTGCTCTTTTCAAAGGAATTTTACTAAAATTGCTTTCCATTTATCATCAGGAGTTTCGTGTTTTTCTTTTATCCGTGCTTTTCTTCTCTTCCTGGAGTTCAGCATCTAATGTCTTAGCATATCTTCGAAGAAGGATTCCGTTTTTTTGTCTTAAGTTTTCTGCCAGCATCTTTGAAACAAGAAACTTTATACCTTGTTGTATATGTTATGGAT